>JARHVA010003659.1:10000-117500 GCA_037957365.1 Torreya grandis | reverse complement strand
TATTAAAGGTGGTGTAGGAGCTCTTGTCTTGCTTTAATGAGTCAATATGACATCTTAAAACTAACCTCTTTAGGTGAGGAGTTATAAGTCCACTTGTAAAAAATCACTCTTGAATTATTGAAACCTCATGACCATTTAGAATACTTATATTATGACCTTATAAGGTGTATTAGTTTTTTCCAATATTGTTTAATTATATGATCAGTTACTTTAAGGTTTTCATACCTTCTCTAGGCCCTCTAAAAATAAGTCATAGACTTAATACTTTACTACCTGCTTAACTCCTTAATCATGCACATATTATTTTCAAATGTCCTAATTTTATATTTTATACTCTTTCAAGGGGGTATTTAGGTGCCTATAAGGATGTTTTGAGGTGT
Organism: Torreya grandis; assembly: GCA_037957365.1. Lineage (NCBI taxonomy): Eukaryota > Viridiplantae > Streptophyta > Pinopsida > Cupressales > Taxaceae > Torreya > Torreya grandis. Next base: position 117,120 of record JARHVA010003659.1, on the reverse strand, counting down.
TCATGTCCTTAGTTGACCTTAAGGAGGTCTACAAGCTCATATCCCCATGCAAGACAAGATCACACTCTACATTAGGATTGACTCCTAGCTTGGTACCCTACTATACCATCATGAAATACCCTTGATTGGATTGTTTAATAGTATTGAACCTTTGATCAGGACTTAGAAGCCTTTATACTAGGTTAATACATCTCATAGGCCTGTGTAACATGGAAATAAACCTTAAAATGCAACTTTTAGAATGTTGTCACTCCCCACACATGGAAATGTCTTACTCTACTAGGTGTTTAAGAGGTGCATAGATGTCTTCAATATTTTTTTAGAATAAAATTAATACATTTTATAAACTTAGGATAACTTATATAGTCATCAAGTGCATCTAAGGGTTTGATAAGGGTTTAAGAATGACTTAGCTTCTTAACAATTTTTCATAGAGGATAGATCTCTAATACACTAATATATGTTAAAAATTTGGATTTAATTGACCTTATTATAACCTATAATATCCATTTATTCCAATAAATATTCTCCTATAATTTCTAAACAAAAACCATGCCTTCTTGAGCTCTTCACAAGGCAAAATTAGGGTTTCAAAGAGGTTGTTCTCTTAATAATAGTTCATGAAGCATATCCCATTTTGATATTGCTTAAAACCACAAATTTTAATTATGTGAATATATATAACTCTTTAAAATTCCATTAGGCACCATGTAAATCCTCAAGTGAGATTTTAGTGCAAAAAGTAGTCTCTTAGGTTTGTAGGCCTAATGTGTGAATATTGAGGTAGACTTGTTAAGCACTAAAAGTCATTTTGATACCAATTTATAATAAAAGTGATTATTTAAGGATTTATTCAACCTATAAATGGTTTACATGTATCTTCTTTATATATTTTATTGTTCCAACATGCCTATGAACTAAGTATCCATGCTTGAAGGGCTTAAGGAGGGTTTTTGGCTTTTTAGGCCTTTTAAGCACTTCCTAATGTATTTCACCATTTTTGAGACCATTTGTCACTTTATGTAATTTTATGTGAGTTAATCAAGTGGTTTTTGACCCATTTCACACTTGAATGAGGCAATGAATAACCTAGGAAACTCAGAATACTTCCTTACAAGACTCTCATCTTCTTGATCAAGAATATGGACCTACAGGTTTAAAATCTTGTAGGTCTATATTCACCCTTATTGAGATCATTAATAACATTATCCTCAATATTATATGCCATTTAATCATCTCATAAACCATTAGAATCTATTTACAATGTCAAAGTCCTCCTCAAAACATCAAAAATGCCCTCAAATACTTGGTTTTGTGTATACAATCATGTTTGGTATTTTTGACTATATTTTGGCTCATTGAGACCCAACTAGCCATATTAACACTTGCATATTAGTAACCTCACATGATAATAATATATATCATGCTTTGTATAAGTTGATAATGCATTTTTTTATTCATATATCATCATTTTCAAGCTTGCATAGTTCATTATCCAAGCTAATAAGAGATTTGTAGGTGTTAAGTTAGGTTTTGAAACTTTAAATAGACTTAAAAACAATATATAATGTTTTTACACCTCATTTACCCTCTAAAAAAATGCTCCAATTAATTTAAAACATATCTTAAACCTTGTAATAATTGAATATGGTGTGAAATCCCCATTTCAAGTTTGCAACAAGAAGAGTCAACTCCACTAAATCATGAATGTTTCAACTTTGGAAGTTTGATTGCCTTAGAAAACCTCTAAGAGGAATTTTTATGTTTTTTGGAGGTTTCAGGGTGATTTAAAGTTTCATAAATATCTCCACATGTCTTTATCTTCTTATGGAAATACTCAACTCATTACACCAAACCTGTAACCTTCTTAAACAAAAAAATTTCTTTCCCTTTAACTACTAACACATGTCAAATGATGGAGGGTGACATGGGAGGAATATTCATACCCTTTAAAATATTTTACAATTCTTTCTTTGCCTCATTTAATTCTAAAATAACCTTCAAAATTATTAAACCAAGCTCCTAGAGTTTTGATAGGTTTTTTTTTGGAAACTTGTAATTTTAAGGATTGTTCATAAAGGAGAGGGGTTCAATCTGATGACTAATGCCATGTATTTCAAAGATATTAGGGTACCCTAATTTACCTAAGATTTTTATTCTTAAATATTTCCCTCCTTCATGAAACAATCATTGGAAACTTACATCTATCTATTGTTGACCAAATTCTAGCCTTTTAGGCCAAAACTAGGCACCCCTATTTGTAAAAAGTGTCTGAGTTTATACCTTTGTTCATATCTAGTACATAGATTTCATGTACAGTATGAAATAAATGTTATTATAAAAAGTTAAAGTTTATTACATGTAAAAACCCAAGTGTTTTCCTTTTCATAGCTTTGTTCTTTAGTCTTTTGGTGAAGTCCTCACCAATGAATTCTTTCAAAAGGTTTGTTTTGGTCCTTCACTAAGTATATTACTTTCAGGATTTTGTTCTAAATTACTTATCAAATTATTTCAAAATTTTTGTCTGAATCCTTTTACTTAGGTGAATTCTTTCAAACATTTTGTTTGAAGTAATTTTCTTGAAGGGTAGGTGACAACTTTTCAAAGGACTCTTTTAAGCTGAAAAGCACCTTTGCATGTTTTTGAAGGGTATCTTTGAGGCTAAGTAGACTATTTCCAAAATTATGAAGGATAACCATAGGTTTTCTAAAGGAAACTTACTTTCTTCTGAAAGGTCACTTCCATTTCCAAAGGGTACTTCATAGAAAGTCTAAAGGATTGTTTTAGAGAAAAGGTGGACCATTTCATTTTTTTGAAGGACCTATTCCAAAAACCCAAAGGACTATTTCAAAATTTTGAAGGGTATGTTGATTTTTTCCAAAGGGTATCCTTAGGAAGGCAAAAGGAAAGAATTCCTTTGGACTTTTTGTCCAAAGGAAGTTTATTAGGGGCCCAAAAGACTAAATTCCTTTAAACATTTTGTCTAAAGAAATGGTTTGAGAGGAAGATTCCAAAGATAATATTTCCTTCAGACTTTTTATTTGAAGGAAATGGACCGATCAAAAAAGCCAAAAGAAAATAAGGAAACAAAATTATTGAATGAATTCTTTTAGGAAAAGTGATCATGGATAAAAAGTCTGAAGAAAATACCCAAGGTGACAGGCCACAAACTATCAATTTTAGACTATAGAAATTAGCTATTGGATTCAAACAAAGGAGTGACATCCCACAAGATATCAAATTCAAACTATAAAAATAGCCTTTAGAGTTTAAAATAAATTTTTGGAGCTAGAAGGCAAATATAAATAAGACAAATGGAAAGATCTTGAATAGCCATGCATATCAAGCAAAAATAGGCAGTTGATAGTTCAAGTTGTTGCACCATTACATAGCTTAATGAGCTAGTAAAGAATAACTTGCATCAAAATGGCATTCTAATAGATGGACCCATCTATAGCAAAAGTCAATTCAAGATATCTTTATTATGTTGGTATAACCATTGGAAGATTCTTACAAAATGTAATGCAATTATTTCTTTTCTTAGATTGACATATGTCTATGTGACTCATGAACTTTGTTTGCTTGACCTCCCTCTAAAAGGCTATATATATGGTTGTTCTTGTCTCATTTAAAGATCTCTCTACCTGGTATGGTTAATCCCTACCAATATTTTACCTTGAATCAATAAATACAAGTGTTTTACCTCATTAAATGAGTGCATTAAGTGTACATGCTTGGTATTAGTCTTGTGCTAGTGTAATTTCTATTTACTTTCACATGTTAATTCTATTAGTACCCGGTGTATTATGATTTCCTTCTTGTAGGTCAACAAGAAGTGTCTGAAGAGATTATAGATGTAGTGAACATCTAATTCAATAGAGTGTCTTAGAATGCCTATTACTTAATCCTTCCTAAATCTATTCCATCTCTTGGACCCCATGTTGAAACATTGATGTGAGATAGTTGATATTGAGAGAAGCGTATTTGTAACTTGTCCTTGTTTCAAGTGTATGTTTAGGGTATGAGTAGAGAAAATATTTTAGTACATCACCCCAATAGAATAGGTTTAAATTTTAGTTATTTTAGCCCTTTTCATTTTCTTGAGTTGTTAGTTTAGAAAGAGATCAAAGTTACATCAAGGGGAGATAGCCCCTAATCTAGAGATTCATATCAACAGAATTGTCACCCATAGCAAGAGAGATGATTCCATTGTGTTGTTTGGATGAGGAAAACTAAGCATCTTCTCAAAGGTGTAAATCCAAGTGTCAATAGTTTTTGGCATACCTAGTGGGACAAATTGTCCAAGGAGTTGAATAATTCTTGGTGTATTTTTCAATAAATCAACCTTTTGGAAGCATTTCAATCAACATCAATGGTGACTCCAAGTTGAATAGTTGGTCAAGCAACCCTAGTGTATCAAGAAATCATATCTGGTATGTATAATCCCATTATTGATTAGTATGGATCTTATGTTCCTTCATATATTTTTTATTAAGCTCATGTTATTCATGAAATCACCTCAAGTATCCCTCCTAATTATCCTTCTCCTAGTGAATCTAAGAGTGCTAGGGAGATAATATTGGAGTTTGAAAAGTAGATGTTATAAATAGATAGGTTGAATGGGTGAAATAGATATCAATAAGAGCTTATATACAATGAAGAATGCTTATTTAGGTAAGATCAAATAATTCAATCCATGAAAGAGAGGCTAATAATATAGATAAGTCAACCCACTCAAGGTAGTCAATCTTGTACACCTTCTTTCATCCCAAGATAACCTTCTCCCATACAAAAGAAACCCTCCCTTTGTACACCAAATCCTTTTTATCAAATTACACTTTTTCATCAAAATAAAATTAAGCAACCCTTTATCCCATATAATGCATCTTATCCTATGTAAAAACAAGCTACTCCTACTATTAATCCTTTGTACTTATCACTTCAACACCAAAAGATATTGGGTCAGCGTTCTATGGAAACTAACTACTCCAAATTCCTAGATTATAAGCCCCCTTGGAAGAAATCCATCCCATTTCCTTTGAAAACTAACACATTTATCTTCAAACAAATCTTCCTATGTATATGCAAAATCTTCCTAGTCTCCCTCAACCTCCTCAAGCCCTTTAACATGATGTCAAGATCCCAAGTTAGAGAAAAGTTTGTCATGAACCAGCTCAAGGCCTTGAGAAAGTGAATGAAGTTATTGATTATCATTAAGATGAGACACATGATGTCAATATTCAAAGTTGGAGGAGTGCTCATAATGAATTAGCCCAAAAATTTTAAGAAGAACATATATAAAAGACTATGCCTATTAGTTTCACATGTTGGAAGGATGTTATTCAAATGCAAACACAATCTAAAGAGGAGAGGAATGAAGAGATTGATGAGATTATTATGGATAGATATTCTATGTTGGTAAGTCATTCTCCTACTCATCAATCTGAAATAGGTTCAAGTGATGAAAATTTTCCAAGCTTTGATATGGTGATTACAAGATGGAAAGAAGAGCATGAAAATGTCCCATTATTTTTCAAACTAGTTGAGGATGTTTCTTACCCTCTCCTTGGAGGAAAGAGAGAATGTCTTGTGTGAGGTGGAAGACAAATTTTCAAAATTAAAAGCTGAGGAAGAGAATATAAGTGTAAATAAGGTATCATATATATATATATATATATATATATATATATATTTGTAGACATGATGAAGTTTTATTATCTCTACTTGATGAACTCCGTTTTGGTCATGATGAAGATAGTGAACAATACATAGTAAATGATGAAGAAGAATGCAATAATGGTGAGATCTCTTTTCCTTTATTTGATGAATGTTCTTGTTGCTTTGATGAATATAATGATCGAACCATGGGACCTAAGTTAAATGAGGTTTAAGAGCATGTTGTTTAGCAGCTAAAGGATTTTGTTTTTGAATGAAAAGGAGAAAGGTCTATTTGTTTTAATAGGAGCTTTGAAGGAGTTATTGAGTAAAAAAATGATGATTTTTGGAATGAACTAGAAATTTTTTGTCTCAGCTCAAACATCACACCAACCACCCTTCTTCAAGAGAGCCATGATAAAGTAAAAGATCAATTTGATAAACTTCTAAAAGAGATAGAAAATAATGAGTTGTTCCATGATACATACCAGGAGGGCCATGAGCCAAATAAACCCTATGATGATGAGATAGTAGCCATTGATCCATTGATAGAATACACTAGCATGAAGGAATAACATGAAACATGTTTCAAAGAAAAAGATGAGTACATAGATTTTGGAGACATGTTTAAACTTGATTCACTTAGGTACATGTTAATCAAGGTGGAAAGCAATAAGGATGAGTCACCAAGCTCCTATTTTAACCAACTACTTGTCTGGCATCATGAATTTTCTTTCCATGGAAGAGACCTAAGAAGTTTTCCTTTTGATCTAGAGGGGAAAGAATATATTTGATTAGTTATACATAATTATTTTCCTTTCTATTGTGTCTTATCTTTTCCTAAGTGCTAAGTAGAACATGTGTGTTTTCTTTGGTCTTTATTGTGTGCCTTTTTCCTTCATGTGTTGGAGGTAATCAATGGTTGCCTTGTTGATAAAGTTCTGAATCATGGTCAAGGTTTATAGTTTATTTTAGTCCTTAATTAACTCCATGCCCAATGGACTATTTTAGGCTATCGATGTAGTCAGTATAGCAAGCATAATACCCTTGTGAGTCACCAATTTCTAGACCAAATTTTGGCCTTTTAGGCCAAAATTTGGTACCCCTATTTATAAAAAGTGTCTGAGTCTATACCTTTGTTCATGTCTAGTATATAGATTTCATGTTTAATATGAAATAAATGTTCTTATACAAAGATGAAGTCTATTACATGTAAAAACCTAAGTGTTTTCCTTTTTATAGCTTTGTTCTTTAGTCTTTTGGCTAAGACCTCACTAATGAACTCTTTCGGAAGGTTTGTTTTTGTCCTTCACTAAATATATTACTTTTGGGCTTTTTTTATAAAGTCCTTATTGAATTCTTTCAAACTTTTTGTTCGAAGCCTTTTACTTAGGTGAATTATTTTAGACTTTTTGTCTGAAGTAATTTTATCAAAGGGTAGGTGACAACTTTTTGAAGGACTCTTTTAAGCTGAAAAGTGCCTTTGCATTTTTTCGAAGGGTATCTTTGAGGCTAAGTGGACCATTTCTAAAAATTCAAAGGATAAATATAGGTTTTTTGAAGGACACTTACATTCTTTTGAAAGGTCACTTACATTTCTAAAGGGAACTTCATATAAATTCCAAAGGATTATTTCAAATAAAAGGTGGAACATTTCATTTTTATGAAGGAACTATTCCAAAAACCTGAAGGACCATTTCAAAATCCCAAAGGGTATGTTGATTTTTCCAAAGGGTATCTGTAGGAAGGCCATATGAAAGAATCCCTTTAGACTTTTTGTCTGAAAGAAGTTTATGAGGGTCCCAAAAGACTGAATCCCTATGAACATTTTGTTCAAAGAAATGGTCTGAGAGGAAGATTCCAAAGATAAGATTTCCTTTGAAACTTTTTTGTCCACAGGAAATGGACTAATCAACAAAGCTAAAAGAAAAGAAGGAAATAAAAGGCTCAAATGAATTATTTCAATAAAAGTGGTCATAGACAAAAATTCTAAATAAAATACCCAAGGTGACAACCCATAGAACATAAAGTTTAGAATACAAAAATTAGCCATTGGATTCAAACAAAGGAGTGAAGCTCCCAAGACATCAACTTCAAACTATGAAAATAGTCATCAGAGTTTAAAATAAAGTGTTAGAACTAGAAGGCAAAGATAAAGAAGACAAATGGTGAGTTCCTAAATAGCTTTGCATAACAAGAAAAAATAGGTAGTTAATAGTTCAAGTTGTTACACTATTACACAACTCAATGATCTAGTAAAGAATAGCTTGCATCAAAATGACATTTCAATAGACAGACCCATCTATAGTAAAATGCAATTTGAGATATCTTCATTCTATTGGTATAACTATTAGAAGCTTCTTATAGAATGTAATGTAACTATTTATTTTCTCAGATTGACAAATGTCCATGTGACTCGTGAACTCCCTTTGCTTGGCGTCCCTCTAAAAGGCTATATATGGCTATTCTTGGCTCACTTGAAGATCTCTCTACTTGGTTTGGTGAATCCCTACCAAGATTTTACCTTGAATCAATAAATACAAGTGTTTTAACTTATTCAATGAGTGCATTGAGTGTACATGCTTGGTATTAGTCTTGTGCTAGTGTAATTTCCATTTACCTTCACATGTTAATTCCATTAGTACCTAGTGTATTGTGATTTCCTTCTTGTAGCTTAACAAGAAGTGTCTTAAGAGATTTCCAATGTAGTGAATAGCTAATTCAATAGAATATCTTAGAATGCCTATTACTTAAGCATTCCTAAATCTATGCCATCTCTTGGACCCCATGTTGAAACATTGATGTGAGAGAGTTGATATTGAGATAAGTGTATTCGTAACTTGTCCTTTTTTCAAGTGTATGTTCAGGGTATGAGTAGAGTGAATATTTTGGTGCATCACCCCAATATAATAGGTTTAAATTTTAGTTATTTTAGCCCTTTTCATTTTCCTAAGTTGTTAGTTTAGAAAGAGCTCAAAGGTGTATCAAGGGGAGCTATCCCCTAATCTAGAGATTCATTTTAATAGAATTTTCACCCACAACAAGAGAGATGATTCCATTTTTCCACTTGGATGAGGATAACTAAACATCTTCTTAAGGGTGCAAATCCAAGTATCAACATCTACATGCCAAGAAACCCAATGGAGTTTCTAATGTATTTTTGCTCTATTTTATACTCTTTCAAGTTGGTGTGAGCATGAATTGGACTTTATGAACCTATAAAAATGTATAATTCACTTGAACCCTCTTGTAAATGCATTTTACATCTCTGTCATAGCCCATGAGATGTGTTGCAACTACTTGTAAGTACAATAATTACTTTTCCTAACTTGAAATTGTCATGTTCTAACTTGTACCTCCCAAATTAATGTTATAAACTCCTTATCAAGTCATTTAAATGCAATGTCTACATATTTTACATCTTTTAGGACCCTAAAGCTGACCTTTCATAACCCAAACCATGTTGACCATGCACTGAGAAGGCTTAAACAACATAAAACACTTTACCTTAATCTTTCCAAAAGTACCTTAAAGTATCCAAACACTTCATAAATGATAAAATTAAAAATATTGAAGACAAGGAAAAGTTTTTTGACTCACCCTCTTAGTTATACCACCCTAGAATACCTTGACCACTACTAGGAACAACACCACACCTCACCATTACAAGACAAGCTTTGACCAAAATAATACCCCTCAAAAGGCTATCAATAAACATAAAAAATCTTAGCTAGAAGGTTTTGAAATGTAATGGCCTATGGTAGTTAATATGGATAACATTTATTGGTGACCTCTAGGGGGTGTATGCCTACTATGCACTTAGAATAATATCCTTACTACATACATTGGGATATGAAGTCACTTATCATCATAATCAAAAACTATACCTTGACTACAAATGGATTGAAACAAATGAAGGGACAAATGATAATACCTTCAACACACACACACACACACACACACAAGAAACAAAAAAGAAAACATGACACCCCACTATGCCAAGAGGCATTTAGTTAACACAAGGAAATTTTTTTTTATAACTAACATGTGATAGAATCACTTGGAGGAAACAAAACTTTCTTACTATGCATAAGACCTTAAAAGTCTATTCCACCTAGATCAAAAGGAAAAATTTTGGATTTTTTTCCTTGTGGTGGACAAGTTTGATAAACAAACTATTGCTTGGACATTATTCTTATTATATAAAATATTTTATTGACTACCAATATCTTTGTCTTGTCTTCAAATGGATCGACAAAAATAATTTTTTTTCTTATGAACATTAACTCTTCCTGTAGTTCAAAGTTTACCTCATGCTACTCTTCCATCATGAAGATGTCTTCTAAGGTGATTATATCATGACTTATAGGAGTAACTTATTATCAAAATTTGACTACATTTTAACCTCTATGAGTCCAAGTTTTTTCCATGTTATCCTTATCCTAGAAGTGTATATATGTTTCCATATCTTATCTATGCCCTTGCATTGCTAAATCATGAGTTGAAACCTATTTATACTCACCTCAAAGAAATTAAGGGCTTTTAGCATAAATTAAGGCTTTTAGAGATGTTAAGGTTTCTATTGTGGCAAATGAGGGTCTTGTAAACGTTTTTTACTTGAATACTTTGTCAAAGGGAGTGAACTAGAGTCCATATAAGTTTTTTAGGGTCTTGGTCAAACGAAATGTCAACTCCATGAGGTCATCTAGTTTCACTAGCTTTTTCTACACTTAAAATTGCTTCTTAAGGGTTCTAAATTCATTTTCAAGATGAATTTAAAGTACATTACATACAATTGATACTTATAAAACATGAAAAGAGGTTTTATAACATTCCTAATGTCAGATCAAGTTAGAGAATAGTTAGACCTTCTAGTTTCAATGCTCAAAGAAGGAGAAATTAAGTTAAAATGGGTATTTCTAATAATTTATATGATAATATTCAAGAGTGAATATATTAAAAGTGAATATACTCCTCCTTAAGGATTTTTCAATCCTTATAGAGGTTTTACAGGTTCAAAATTATCAAAATACTCAATTTTCACTTTATTGGGTCCTTTTCGAGCTTTGTAAGGGTCATATGTGAATGCTTGTTCCATACTAAATATGGATATGGAGAGATGGATCCTAATATTTTTACCAAGTATGGAGAAAACAATGGGATTTATATTCATGTCATTGGTATTTAGGTCAAGCTCTTTTTCTCTATTAATAAATGTTAATAAAGTAAACTGCATGGAGAAGGCTCTAAACCCTACCACCTTGATTTCTAGGTAATCTTATTAAAAATATGAACTAATTTTAGTAGATTAAATGGTGTATGATATTGTAAAGGGTCTGAGAGTTCCTATAGTTCCATAAGGATAACTCATCTAGTGTATGAAAATGCAAGACACCTCTATGTTTCTTCATGTTATAAGTTTGTCTCATTGGATGGAGACTTTAATGTGACCACTGAGTATTTTTAGACTCTTTGTGGTCCCAAAACATGAACACACATCCCAAAGAACACCTAAAATGTTTCAATAAGGTTTCATAATGATATGTTTCTTAATTAATCAATGGTCATGGGGAAAGTGCACCTACATTTACCTTTTTTGAGAAACCTATGAATGATACACGTAGAAGATGGGATAAACTCAATGCTAAACATTATAGATCTTTAAGTGCATAAATGAGAGGGAGGTGAATATAATACTATTAAATTAATAATTAATGTTTATTAAATTGTTATTTTGGCTTGTCAATGCCAAATACTAACCCATATAATCCAAAACATTTCCTGGTAGTTACAAGCCTATTCAAAGTGGTTTAAACTGTGTATTTTTGGTCTAAAAGAGACAAATTTTGGACTTTTAATGATAAAATTGGTGTCAAAAGTTCATAAAATCTGTCATAATACTTTAAATACTTTCATTTTCATCACATTAGCTTTATCCAAAGTTACATGATTTGAAAATAGCTTTCCGTGTAAGATAAAGCATTCTAAAGGCCTCAAATAAGCCCACACATGCCAATTTTACCCATAAAAGATGTCAAAAAAATTATTCCATTGTTATAAAATTTCCTTGACTCATATTATTCTTCAATTTTCCCTAACTTGGTGGTTTCAAGGTTAATATATAAAGATAATGCAAAGAAAATGCCTTTCAAAGTAATTTCATGTAAATGAATGGAATTGTACGACCTATTCCATATAGAAAAGATCATGAGAAGGAGGAGGAGGGAATATTATATGTTAAAAAATAATCTCAAGGTATTAGGATTGAAAATAGGCCCAAAAATGGTTCACATCCTTCATCTTACTTATTTTCACATAGGGAGAACCCTCTAGGTTTGCAGATGGTATGACCATGAGAGAGAAAATCTAAGTCTAATTTTGGCCAAAAAAATTAGTCTTAAAGGTATTATAGGTAAATAAATTTTATATTAATTTGGTCTCATATCCTTCATAAATAATCACTTTGAATTCAAGGCATACATTAGTAGTCTTGCATCCAAGAAGGTAGTTGGTTTTCTATAATTTCTACTCATCAGAGCATCATGGTAGAAAATTTAAAGTCTTTGTAGTTTATTAGGAACATTATCCACCTTCAAATGGCATCCTTTAGTTATTTTACACATGTGTGAGGTTAAAATATATCTCAATAATATAAAGGAGTTCAATTTATATTATACAAGCATGTAAATGAGAATTATACAATTTAGGAAAGAGAAAGAGTTTCTTGATTTCTTGATTTCTTGTTTGCAAGGGTATCCTTCATGATTATTATCTTTCCCAAGAAATATTAATAAATATTTTTCCCAAATATCCATGTCAATAAATCCAACAATGTGTTCTCACCATCTTCATGTTTCTAGTTTAGCAAAGAATAAGGAAAATCAGCATATTTTAAGGTTTTTTGCAAACTCCTAGGTTTCGTTTTTGAGTAATATATGATTTCTAATGACCTCCAAAGTGGTTTGACTATTTGGTATATGTGTATATTATTACTCCATGGTAATAAATAATTATTGGTGATGCTTTTCAATGTTCTTTTCACTTCATTTGTGTCTCATTCCAACACACTATCTTCTCACTGTCTTCCATTAATGCATAGGTCTAGCTTTTCACTCCATTCATGCTTTCACATATTCCATCACATACTAACACCTTCCACTCATCTCCATATCATGTATACACTATCATTAAGGATTCAAGAACCATTTGAGTATCATGATCATTCAAGGATGGTATGCAACCGTAGAACCTTTCTAAACTAAGATAAATGACCACCTTCAGCAAGTAAAAAGCTCAATTAAGAGTTTCTCATGGAAAGGCAAGAAATAAGGATGTGATAGGTATTTCCTTGAATGTTTTTTGTTAAAAATATTACCTAAAGTTGAATTAATAGAATTATAAGGATCATGTTACTATTTTGTGACCTCTCCAAGGTCAAATTCAAGATTTGTCTATACAAGATGACCTTATACAGTCACCTACGAGTGTACTACATAGCCACTTTGAAGGATAGGTTATGATCAATGTATGAGTGAAGGTGTAAAGGAGTGAGGGGTTATTAATAAATATAATCAATTCATTCATGGCATAATCCCAAGGATAATACCATAATCAAACATTCAAGGGTATCAAAGGACACTTACAAGCCTATTCTCAAGATCATACACTTTAGCAGTCTTAAGGCCTATCAAGGTGAAAAAGAGGCTACTTAGGACAAATAGGTGCATAATCAATATGAGATAGGTAATATAAATGAGTTATCTCAAGAAAATATATATCTTAGGTCAATATTATCAAATGAATAAGGACCTATAGTCAGCTTCTAAGGACAATCATTAGCTTCAACCAAGATAAAAGATGGAGTAAGAATAGGCATGTAGACAAAGAGAAGTTAGAGACTATAATGAGAAAGTTGAACCCAATAATAACTTTAATTATAGGTAAGATAATTTAATATAACTATAAAATGTTTTTGGTGGTGTTTCAAAGCCCAAATTCAATACACAGTTTGTACAAAAGAGGCCTACAGTCACCTCTTCAAGAACAAGTTCAACCAAGGAGTGAATAAGGATATGAAAGAGTTTTCCAAGAATGTAGACCTTCAAGAGAAGTGGTGGAGCTAATGATTCATATAAATAATTAAGGTTATGTTAATATAATATATTTCAAGCTCTCCTATCACCCCACATCCCCAGTCCATACAAAAGCCTCAGTTGATGCACAATCAAGCTAGAGTGAGAGAGAAACTTGTTTTCAAGAAAATGGATTGAAGCCTATGAAGGAGATAGTATTTTAAGAGTAATGATTATGAATTTAGATCAAAGGAATAAATAGAAAGTGTTATAACTAAAATAAGGTCATGTTTTCATGTAGCCAAATTCACTTACATTAGGGTCTCTTAAGATATCTAAGCTTGAATCACATACATTGTTAAGAATTATTTTTATAACCTCTAACTTCATGAGTTTGTATAACTAGTTTTTAGAATAATATGGAAGGTAAAGATTTATATAAATAATTTAATTTAAATTACATGGTGACATATTCATATCACATATCCAACATCATCTATAGTCATGAAAGTACAAACTTATCTCTAAGTTTATAAAAAGGATGAGGGAAAATGATTCATGATGGAGTTGGAGTTTCACAGTAGTCCATGATGGTATTTATTATTCAATTGGTTATTTATTATAATATTTGATTATGGATATGAGTTCATATAATGAATGAGGGATCCAAATAAGGACAAGTCAAGGTCAAGCAGTGAAGAACATTCAATTACAACCATACAAATGACAAGGTTTAGCTCTCACATAATTACATGTTCTCAAAATGCAAATAAAGAACTTATTCACATCAAGAAGGATAATTATGAAAAAAATATTAAATTAAAGTAGATAATAAGAATTTTCAAACCTTGGTCAAGACTAATAAATTAATCCCATGACATGAAGGTGATAGTACAAGATTGTACTAAAATATGACTATGTGTAATAGACTAAGAACTTTGTATGAGAAGTATATATGCTAGAGTAAGGGTTGTTAAGGGAAGTTTAAAATGTTTATAAGATATCCAAATCATCAATAAAGATAAAATTATTACCAAACACTTATAATCTCATCAAAACTACCTATAACACTATTGATACATAGTCACAAGAAGGATTCTTGAGGAGCTAAGGTCTAGTATAGGTTGCTTAAGGTTGAAGGCTAATCAATGAAGGATAAAACTAATGAAGGAAGAATTTTAATATAATATTAAAAACATTTTTATAATTATTAATCCCAAATAAATGTGTAAATAACTAAAACTTAGTCTTAAGACCTAACAAATAGGTAACCTATTGGTTGACTTTGGTAAAAGGCACCTACAGGCCACTATATACATCATCTAAGCATGAAACATGGTAGGGTTGGTAATAATGACTTATTATAAATATCCATGCTTTTATAAAGGTTAAATTATTAGTATAATTTCCCACTATTTTTACATAATCACTTACATGTCTATTCATAGTCACCATTGGAGTAGGTAAACCTTCTTAAAGAGTTATAAGGTGTAGCAGAGGGTTTCAAGCTCATGGAAGGTATTATCAAGGAGGAGAGAGTGATTATCAATCTCCATACACCTATTAAGGGGTTATCATACTCATATTTCAATTAAACCATTATCTTGAGGGTTAAAACAAACAAGCAGGAATATGTACTATTCTAGGAATGATGTCACTCAGGTGGTTTGAGAGTGTTTCAAAACATCAAGTATATTCAGCTCCCAAACCCTCATAAGGACCAATTTTGAGAAAATTAAAGTTTATTGCAATAAAAACCTCATGAATCATCTTTAAACCTCTTCAAACATGAATTAAACTGAGATAAGGTCTTGTATATGGTACTTTGTTGTACAAAATTATATAGACATGGTAGAAAGTAGAGTTTTTTGAAGAAAAAGTGATGAAAGGAGACTTACAGGGTAGTTTAATGTATTAAAATACATGGAGAGTGAAGTTTTTAAATTTTTATTCCTCTTAAATCCATCAAATGATCAAAACTAGGCCTGTAAATGCCTCTGTGAACTTCTTCAAAATAGCTAGTTTGTAAGAAATGAAGAAAAAGTTGAGCTAGTCAACTATTTTGACCAAGTTACAGATGTTCCTTCCTCAAGAATACCTATTTCATGATATGAAAGGTTTATTAAAGTATAATATCACCATATTTTTAGGTATTAAAAGTTTTATATAGGTTTTTAAGTGCCATCAAGTGCAAAAGTAGGCTATTAGGCCTATTTGGCTTAATAGAACTATTTGATCAATCAAGCAAAGATGAAATTAGCATTGAATGGATATAAAATAGATTTAATTTTTATTTATCATTCCACATATATGGTATTCATATGGATTTATCATGAATTTTTAGTCTTCAAGTGCTAATTCATGCAAAGGAGGGCTTAAATGGGAGTTAACTTGTCTTAAGGGCCAATCACTCTAAGTTGACTGATCATGAGTTAACTAGCAATCATTTCATATTCCATGGTTTTCATGTAAGATAAGACATTAAAATATTTTTATCTCATATTATGTGGATTTATTATCTAATTTGTGGCATATCATGCTAAAAAAGGAGTTTGAATAAGATAAAGAGGGCCCACCATTTCATTCCAATGCAAAAAAAGCTCTTACAAAGCTCATGCAAGGCATCAAACATGAAGATATATCTCAAGGATTTTTTTATACAAGTTATAACTAATTTTTAATTGATTTTATGTTTAATGTAATTCCTCTTCTCTCTTATATGCCAATCTCTTAGCTTATTCTCTTCTCTTGTTCTATATATTCATGCTTTTAGGCCTATTTTTAGGATCCCTCTCTTGGGCATGATGAAACTCTACCAAGGTTGAGCTTTGTAAACCTATTGAGATAATAAAATGAATATTTTTAGATTCCATATACAGGTTTAGTGTGATTATGTTAGTTTTATTTACACATGTGGTAGTATTTTCTCCCTTGGCAGGTCCTAATCTCACCTAGTTACTAGTATGCCATCTTATGTAGGTCATATACATTGTTTGATGTTAATTTATTGAGCTCATATTAGAAATATTTATTGGTTAATTATTTGAATAAGGAATAAAATCATTTAAACCATTATTTTATCACTTTATTAAACCTTTATGTGAAATATTGTTGCATAAGAATCCTCTGGAGTTGTGGAAGTCATGATTTGCATTACTTTCTAATGTTGTATGATATCAAATAGAGTGGATTTAATAGTAATAAAAGTGTATAACCATCACTCTAATAGATTTAAATTTCAATAATTATTCTAACCCTTTTCATCCCAAAAATTATAATAGGTTTTAGTAAGTTGAGCATCAATGATACATTAAAGGAGCTAGCCTCACAAATCTAGAGGTCTAGTCTACGACACGAGTGTCCCACGCCTTATAACATTCCAATGTTAGTCCAAGTGTGAAGGAGATAAGATAAATATACCTATATCATGGTGATATATAGGTTTTTAATAAATTCCATGGAGTAAGTTCCACTATTTTATTGAGCAAGACACTCATAATTGTAATCCTAGTTTGAAGGTTTCAAGAAGAATCTCAAACTTGCAAAAATATTAAAGTTTTGAGGTTTGAATACAAAGTTCATAAGAGTATCCAAAATCTATATTGAGAATATATAGTTATCAAGGTGATAATATGAGACTTTTATACAAGTTTAAGGACCCCATCATAGGATATAATCACCTATGTTGTAGACCACTGGCCTAGATTGCCCAGTCATTAGACAAATTGATGTTTTGAGGTCTTTATGAGCATAATTAAAAATTTTACATTGGTAAAAAATATGGTCATGAGTGTAAAAATACATCGATGGTCACCTCAAATCCATATAGGCACTAGGCACACTCACTATTTTATCTCAGACCTTGCCCACTCCATTGGCAAGGGGTAGTCTTGAGACCAAGGGGTCTATTTGAACCTAAAACATAAGATAATCATGTAAAACCACATGTAAAACCATTAAGGAAATAAATAAACCTATAAAATGTCTCAATGCACTTCCAACTTAAATAAATACTAGTTTCTAATCTAAATGCCCTTGAGGGCTAGCAAGGAGGTGACAGGCCTAGAACCTTAACTTTCCTGACCAATGCACCAAATGCACACAATGGAGTGGTAATAATTTAAAAAGCATATAAAACCATAGGAAATATTTTTTTAGGTGTTTTAACCTCTCCCAAAAGTTTTATTGAGTTTTGTGGCCCAAAACCCACTTTGGACCTCTCTTGAGTTCAAAAGCACTAGGTATGCTACCCAAGGAGTAACTTCATACATTCATACCATATCTCACAATGTGCATGGGAATATGAGACATTTGGGATAGTTTAGGAGGTCAATTAATAAGTTTTTCCAAGTGTAATGAGGCCAATTGATGGCTAGTGTTGTATGAATGATTATTAGGACACCAAAAAGGTCTTAAACCGTACTAAAATCCTTAGATGAATGTGATGTAAGAGATTTATATCCTAATGAATAAAAATGTATTATTTTGGATATATAAATATTTTAACCCTATAAAAATATCTCTAGTGATCCTCACCATGAAATTTGATGTTGATGTCACCTATATAGACATATTAAATGCCCTCTTTTTTTCTAGTTTTATTGATTTTGAAAGGTACAAACATGGATTAATTATTGAAAACCATTGTAGGAGGTAATTTTATATTTTTTATAAATATTTTAGGCACAAAATATTTTCATCCACTCATGAAAATTTTCTTACAAGTATACATAAAGAAGGCAGTTTGAGATGTACTAAGATTGAGAGACCTAATCATCAAAATTGGTAAGAATAGCTTGGTTGTGATGCCTTGAAGGCATTATTCATAGTATTAAGTATTTATTAGGTATAATAACATTATCTTGAGCCTTTTTACAAGGTTATTTTTAGTTTTCATGGCCATTCAAATGAACTAATATGTGAAACTAGGCCTAACTACCAACTAGTGTTATATAACCAACATTGAAGTGAATCTTTGAGAGGAATGGAAAGTATTTCAAGGTGTAAATTATATCCTTTATATCCATAAAAATATATTTATGAAATATTTAATTATAAAATCTATTATTCACAATTTCTATAATAATAATCAGGTGATCTCTTTGCTACCCAAGTTCATAGACTGCACCTCATGAGTTAAGCTAACTCCCACTTTCAAAAAATCCTATTTTAAGGGTAGATAATGATGGATAAAAATTGGTAATGTGTCACTCCATAATTTTAAATGGATATACATGAATTTTAAAGATAGATAAATAAGCTTTTTGCAACAAATTAGATCAGTTTTCAAGAAGGCTTATGAACTCCTCAAGGACTAGCTCCTTCTGGCTTGAACGTAGTTCATTAAAAAATTAGAGACAAAATGACACTTGTTCAATACTTAATATTATTCCTCATAACTATTTTTAATATAATAATATTTCTATATTCTTATAACCCCCCTTAAATCCATTCTCTCTCTCTCTCTCTCTCTCTCTCTCTCTCTCTCTCTCTCTCTCTCTCTCTCTCTCTCTCTCTCTCTCTCTCTCTCTCTCTCTCTCTCTCTCTCTCTCTCTATCTCTCTCTCTCTCTCTCTCTCTCTCACACACACACACACACACACACACACACACACACACACATTGGTGTTATAAGTATACCTAGTTTTTGCTGCATTATAATCTATCCACAAGAAAGGTAGGCAAAGCCCTACTACTTTTGTTACTCATATTTGCCTTAAGAAATAAAATTAATTTTTTTTAATCTTTCCAATTTCGTTTTAGTAGTGTCTTATCAATCCTTTAAATATCTCACCTTGTCTTTTATACCTACATAGTCTCTAGGTTGAAATACATATGTGAGAAGTGCTCTCTTGAATCATAGACTAGATTTTAGTTATAACTATTTTAAGTGCAATCATAGGATAGTGTTGGTTAAAATATTCTAGTGTATCACCTCTTTGTTCCATTTTTATTTAAATTAGATAGTTTCTTATCCCTTTTCATACACCAACTAGTTAGTAGTATAGGTGATGAGCTTAAATAGACATATCAAGGGAGCTAGTCCTTCAATCTAGAGTTTTACCCCTCCTATAAACAAACTACAGGTCTAGGGTTAATCACATTATTTTAATCAATTGGATTAAGCTTGAACTACCTCTAAAAGGGTAAAAAAATAATTAACAATAGTTATGGCATGCTTGATGGGACCATTATCCTAAGCACTTCTTGTCAAGGTGGATGTTGGTTTTGATAATATAATAGTTGCACAAGTATTTCCTACTCATCATTTAGCAACTCCACCAAAGTTAAAACATTTTATTGTAGAATAATTTCTCATTATTTTCATGCTTCATAGTCTTTACTAGGTCAAATAATAGTATAGGTAATCCTTCTACAAATCCACTCCCTCATCTTGAGCTATTAGGTGTGGACCCTGATTGTATTCTAGGATCAGAGGTTAAAATTCTAAAGTTATTTCAACTAGGTTTAAACAATATTATTTTAATCCCTCATGACATGTGGGTTTGAAAAGGGGGGAACCCCCCTTGTGGGGTCTAGGGTTCACACACCCTGGAGAATTTTTTATTAAAAATTCCTTGTTAAATTATAATTTCATAGTAAATCTTAACCATTAATTAAAGGTTACTAGATCTAATGGTAGAGGTTATGTTTAGGTGTTTTTACCCTAAAATGTATTGATATATGGATGAGATGTATGATTGTGATGAATAATGAAATATTGTGTAGAGTGGAGGTAGAAAAGGTAGAGAGGTGTAATAGGGTTTGTTATAGGATTTTATTTCTCCCTTGTATTGTTGCAAATAATAAACTAGACAAGTTTGGTGGATGTAGCCCATTTTGGGTGAACCACATTAAATCTAGAATCTCTTGTTATGTTCATGTTTATGTTTATTTTTTGAATGTTTGATTAATTAATTTCATATTTTATCTTGTATGTGATTTGGGGATATATCTAGGTTTTAATTTATCCTAACATGATCTTCCTCTTGAAGATCATTACCCTAAGTCTTTCTTGACACTTGAGAATCCTTAAGAAGAGCTTGAAGAGAAATAATATTTTTAAAGTTAAGAAGAACAAGAGAGTGAAGAATATTTTAAAGGTAACATGGCTAGGCAACATGATTTCCTAGCTTTCAATACTAAAAATTTGATAAACCTTTCTACATATGATGATATCCCTCCTAATTCGACCAAGAGTGTCCCTAATTTTAATGGGAAAGGTCCTATCACCCCAAGTGAACACATTTGAGATAAATATAACTTATGTAATTTCCATAATATCACATAAATTAGCATAGCAATCATATTTCTTTCCATGTCTCTTACAATAAAATCCCTTGATTGGTATAGAACCTTACTAGGAGGATACATTAATACATGGGATGAATTTGGAGAGTTGTTAACTCAAAGGTTTGAGAATAAGAGTGATAATACATCAATTGAATGTCATGTAAAGAGGGCCTAAGGAATCCATGCATTATTTCAATGAAAGGTTCCAAAGGACATGGCATAGGTTTCCAACTCCCATGAGACCCCCTACAATTTTTGTTTTCCCAAACTACCTTAGAGTTATTGGGATTAATATAGATGTCATGTTGCATTAAATGGGAGAATATTATTTGCCTAAAGCCTATGATGTGGCTATTAGAGATGAGAATGATTTGATCCAAGCTATTAAACTCCCTCCAAAGGTCTCAATTCATATCTTTCCTAACATGTCTTCTTCTCCTCCAAGCCTTAATCCAATTTCAAATCCAAATAACAAGTCTAAATATACCCCAAAGAAACTAGATGATGTAATTGATTGGCAAGAAAAATATAAGGCCTTAAAAGCTTCAACTAGGAAATCAAACCAACAATTTGGAGCTTACCAAAACTCATAATATTACCCTCCAAAATAAAATATATTTCCACCTTATTATATTTTTTTAAGGTATGGGACAAGGTCAAACTAATTTCAATAGGTCACCTAATTCCTACAATCCAAATTTTACTCCCACCACAAGAGCCATGGTTCCAATCCATAGCAACCTAATTTAAGGATTAAAATGTAAAAATTATTAGGGGTAGCCTCAAGGTTTGTTCATGAATTATAATAAGGGATAATTTAAATAATTAGTGTCTTAATGAGGGAATACTCACTTGACATCAAAATATGATATATCTATGCAAGTAGAACTAATTGGAGAATGTAATAATCAAGGAGCAAGCCTTATGAACTTCTAAATGTAGGATAATTTTATCCTGATTTATATCACCTTAGTTTCATCCAAAATAAGTTCAAATATGATATATTTTAGACATGCTCAATATGTGGATAAAATTACAAACAACCCTCCATTAAGGCAACAAGGTATGGATGCAAATGTGGCAGCCTCTACAAGTCATGCACCTCCTCAAAATTAGAACTTCAGAAGGGTGGTCCAAAATTCAATACCTCAAGCTTAAGGTAATTAATTTACTCTTATGATTCAAGAAAAGTATAATGTTTATTATTTGAATATTATTTACTCCTTGAAGAATACAAAGATAAGTAAATCCCTTTGGGAGGTACTCTACATGCTTGATCAAAAGAAGTTACTTCAAGAGAAGCTACCCCAACTCCATATCTCCACCCAACCATAAAATTATATTGGTGTATCCCTAAAAAATTCACCTAATCATATTTTTGAACCTTCCACCAACTTTGAAAATCCCCCACCTTTCTATCGTACCCTCATTGTGGGAGATAAGCTAGTCCATAATTGCATTGTGGATAGTGGTGATAGTACTTCAGTCATGCCTAAACTAGTTGCAAACAAATTGGGATAAAAGTATGAATCTTATATCAAGGTATTTTTTCATCTTTATGGAACACTATATAATTCAATATTGCTCATAAATTTTTTTAAAGTGTCCTTGCATGACAGCCCAAGTTTTCCAATTCTATAAGACATAGTGGTGGTGGATCTACCTACATACTTTGCCATTTTATTATCAAGAGACTTCACTACCAAGATAATAGGGTATGTTATTGATGATTTGTCCTTCTTATATTTTATAATGAGGTATGTAGCTAAGGTGATAATAATAACACAACCATTGGCTAATTTCCACATTGAACCATATGTGGAAACTAGTTACAATCTGAATTACACTATTAATGAGAAAGAAGAGCATGCCATAGATGATAGAGCATCCTCCACTATTGAAGGTATTTATTACCTATTATTAGATGAATATGTTACTAATACCTATGATCATGAACCCTTTTCTTCAATGGAAGAGATTGATTTGGGGGTGTATTTCCTACATGAGGAAGGAACACCTATACCTTCACTTACTAAGGAGGAGGATGAGAGTAATGGCATGTGGAAGATGTTATTTGATTCTTCAAGGGTAAATATTGGTGAATGATCTATTTTTATGTTGTTTTATCCATCTAAAGATCATTAATAATCCTTATATAGATTAAATTTAAGTTTTACTTGTAATGTGGTTGAGTATTAAGGCTTTGTTCATGGCCTTCAATGGGCAAAGAGGAAGGGAATCAAGAATTTTCAAGTGTGTGGTGATAATGAATTGATTATGAATCAAATAAGGAATATTATTTCTACCAATAAACCTTTTATTAAGTCTTACAATCATAGGGTATGGTATTTAATTTAAGACTTTAGTCCATTCAACACACAACCAATCCCAAGAGAACAAAACAAGCATGCTTCTAGGTTAGATGCTATAGGGGAAATTTTTGAAACACCTAATGACATAAATAAATAATTAAAATAGTCACATATAGGGGTAATTTTATGTTCCTCCATCCTTGAAAATGAATTATTTTGTCAAGTGTTTGATAGTGATGGGCAAATTGTAAAATTATTGCAAGAGGAGGCTGAGTTCTCTTCAAGAAATAAGAAGCTCCATGATCAATATGAAAACTAGATTATATATTTGATAATAAATAATATACCTAAGGTATTGGTAAATCTAGAGAGAATATTTAATTAGTATGAAAATAATAATAAAGATAATGTGGGCATTTCCACTAAGGAAGATAATGATGAAAGGGTCTTAATCTTCAAGGATAAGCTCCTCAAACTAGGCAAGGTATGCTCTCCATCTAAAAAATAAGAATTCATTGACTTGTGTAGAGAATTCCATGATATATTTACTTGGGAATATATGGATATAAATGGTTTTGACCCTAGCCTAGACCACCATACTATTGAATTAGATCCTAGAGTCAAACTAGTTAGGCAAAATAGGGTCCTATTAACCCCAAATTTGAGCAACATGTGAGAATCAAACTCACCAAACTAATTGAGTATAAGATAATTTTACCTATCAAGCACTCAACTTGGGTAGCTAATATGGTGCCTATTAGGAAGAAGAGTGGTGAAATTAGACTTTGGGTAGACTTTAGGGACATAAATATGGTGTCACTCAAAGATAATTACCCCTTACCCCCAACAAAATAGATTTTTTAAGTTGTTTTAGGTTCCCAACACTTCTCACTCCCAGATGGGTATTCTAGTTATAATCAAATTTTGGTAAATGAATATGATTAGTTCAAGATGATATTTACTAAAAAATGGGGGACCTTTTATTATAATAAAATGCCCTTTGGTTTTTTAAATTTTGGTTCCACTTTTCATAGGGCAGGATATGGATTTCAAAGGCCTAATGAATGAGATGTTGTTAGTGTACCTTGATGATATAACTATGTTCTCAAAGGATGTAAATGATGATGTGAAACGTCTTAGGTAGGTGTTTAATATGTGTAGATATTATGGGGTGTATCTTAACCCAAATAAGTGCATCTTTTTCATCCATGAAGGTAAGCTTCTAGGACACATTGTTTCTAAGGATGGTATAACCATTGACCCTAAAAGAATAGATGTTATTCGAGGTATATTATTTCCCTTGCATAATAAAGTAATCCAAATAATTTTTGGTAAGATAATTTTTTTGATAATATTCATACCTATTTTTTCATCTTTGGTGAAGCTTATCACATCCATGCTCAATAAGAATCAGGTTTTGACTTGGACTAAGGAAGGTAAAAATAGTTTTGAAGCTATTAAGAAAGTAATTAGCCAAGCTCCCACTCTTGTAAATCCTAATTTTGGTAAGGAATTCATGTTATTTACATTTTATAACCTTGAATATATATTTTTTATGCTTATGAAAAATAATGATGTGGGTTTTGAACAACCTAGAGTTTTGGAGTATTATGAATCCAAATACACATTTTTAGAGAAACAATTCCTTACTATCGTAAGAGGTTTGAATAAGTTTAGAGACATGGTTTCAAACAAAAAAATTCACCTCATGGTCTCTCATAATAGCACCAAAGAGTTACTCCTGAGTAAATACCTCAATGAAAAGAGGGCAAGGTGGATTACAAAGGTCATGGAGTATGATGTTGACATCAAGGTGACCAAGTTGGTAAGAGGTAAGGGCTTATGTGAGAAATTGGATTCAGATCTCCATGAACTAAAAGATGAAGTTTTGGTGAAACAAGACTACCCTCAACTAACTAATCTCATGCCTCTACAAATTTAGACATAATACATCATCATAATAATCCAAAATGGTGAGTGTCCTAATGGGTTGAGCAAGTCCAAAATATATTACATATTTCAAACAATTCCTTATTTTCTTATAAATGGTTTGTTTTTCAAAAAATATACAAATGGTGTATTGTTGAGGTGCATTGAAAGTGAACAGTTTGGTGTACTACTTGAAAATTTTCATAATGGAGAAATAAGGGGTCATTTCACTCTAAGGACCACAATTTCAAAGATCATGAGGGTAGTATATTATTGGCCTAGCATATTCAAAGACTATTATTCCTAGGTAATAAGGTGTACTTAATGTTCTTTCTTTGTAGACAAATAAATACTTGCAACTCTCCCATTGAGACCAATTCAAGTGGATCAACCCTTCATGTAATGGGGTATTGACTTCATTGGCATGATTAATCCTTTATCAAGTGTTGGCCACAAGCGGATCATTATAGCTAATGATTAATTTACAATATGGGTTGAGGAATTTGCATTGAAGGAGGCCAATGAGAGTTCCATTTTGGAGTTCTATGAAGGCAATGCTACAAGGTTTAAAACTCCCTCTACCATCATTTTAGATAATTCACTTGCTTTCATGGGTCATAAGATAAATGATTGGGGATGTAGTAATGGTATATATCTTATTACATCATCCAAATATTACCATCAAGGTAATGGGTTGGCTGAGTCTACTAATAAGAACCTAACCAGGATCATTAAGAAGATTTTGGAGAATAACTAAAGAGATTAACACACTAAGTTAAAGATATCCCTATTGGTTGATAGGATCACACCTAAAATTTCAACTAATAACTCTCCTTTTGTTCTTATTTATGAGAGGGAAGATATATTATAAATATCCCAAAACCTACCTACCTTAGAGATGGCACATCAGTTAGAATTGCTTGAAAATACTCCAATAGAGGTGAGATTGATAGAATTGATGGAGTTGCAAGAGACTAGAGACAATGCTCACAAAGACATGGAGCATCATCAGGTGATAATGAATAATTAATTTGATAATTATTTAACTCCAAGATTTTTCCAAGAGGGTGATATAGTATTGAAATGGGATGAAGATAATAAATCCTGAGAGACACACCAAGTTTGACACTTTGTGAAGAGGGCCATACATCATCATCAAGTGAAGTAAAAGAATTATTTCTAATTGGTAAGAATGGATGGGGAGGAGTTAGTTATCCATATAAATTTTATCCATTTAAATACCTACTACTTATGATATGAAGGTTAATCATGTACATAATTAGGTGTGTGGTGTGTGTTAAATAAGAGATTATGCACATTTGCTTATTTCCTTCTTATTTGGTTTGTTGTTTTGAGTATTTGTTATGTGGTTTGGTGTGTTGAGTTTATATTTTATATTTATATAGTTTAGTTTAAAATATTATATAATATTACTCCATTTCCCAAAGGTTGAGGAAAGGCTACTAGTCTCATAGCCTAGCAGGCAGGCTACCCCAAAAAGTCACTAAGAATGTTATCAAAATGTGGCAACATTTTGACCACTGCGAGTCCAAGTTTTTTTAATTTTATCATTATTAAATAATTTTATATATGTTTTCATATCTTATATATGCCCTTGAATTGATAAATCATGATTTTACACCTATTTCTAATCACCTCAAAAAAATTAAGGTTTTTAAGCATAAATTAAGGTTTTTGGAGATGTTAAGGTTTTTATTGCAGCCAATGAGGGTATTTTCAAAGTTTATTTATTTCATAATTTTTTAGAGGGATTGAACTAGAGTCCATATAAGTATTTTAGGGTCTTAGTCAAATGAAATGTCAACTCCATGAGGTCATCTAGTTTCATTAGCTTTTTATACACTTGAAATTACTTATTAAGGATTCTAAAGTCATTTCCAAGATGAATTTGAATTATGGTACATACAAGTGGTACTTTTAAATCATGAAAATAGGTTTTATAAAGTTCCTAATGTTGATCAAGTTATAAAATAGTAACACCTTGCAGGTTCAATGCTCAAAAAGGGAGAAACTGAGCTAAAATGGGTATTTTTGATCATTTGTATAGTCATATTCAAGACTGAACATATGAAAAGTGACTCTCCACATCCCTAAATAATTTTCAATACTCAAATAGGTTTCATAGGTTCAAAAATGGAAAAATAATTAGTTTCCACTTTATCAGGTCCTTTGGCAACTTTACAAGGTTCATGTGTGAATGTTTGTTCTGTAAAAAATATGGAGAGATGGCTAATAAGATATTTAATAGGTATGGGGAAAATAATGGTATTTATATTAATTTAATTTGTCTTAGGTCAAGATACTATTTATATTCACAAACATTAATAAAGTAAACTACTTGGAGAAGGCTCTGAACCCCACCACCTTGATTTCTAGGCAATATTATTGCAAATATGAACTTGTTGTTATAGATTAAATGTTATATGAGATTTAAAAGGGTCTAATAATTATTATAGTTTCATAATTACAGCTCATATAGTTTATTAAAATGCAAGAGACCTCCATATTTCTTCATGTTATAGGTTTGTCTCATTAGATGTAGCCTTCAATGTGACCAATGAGCATTTTTAGACTCTCTGTGGTCTAGGAACATGAACACACCTCACACATAACCATTAAAATGTTTAAATAATGTCTCATGATGATATGTTTATTAATTACTTGGTGGTCATGGGGAGATTGCACCTATAATTAGCCTTTTTGAGAAACCTGTGAATGATACACATAGAAGATAGGTTAAACTCACTACTAAAAAATGTAAAGCTTTAAGTGCATAAATGATAAGTAGGTTAATACAATTCCATTAATTGACTAATTAATGCTGTTTCATGGAGTAAGTGTCATTGTTTTACTGAGCAAGACACTTAGAATTGTAAGCCTAGTTTGAAGGTTTCAAGAAGAATCTCAAACTTACAGAGAGATTGAAGTTATGAGGTATGAATATATAGTTGGTAAGAGTCTCAAAAATATATATTGAGAATATATAATTATCAAGGTGATAATATGATATTGGAATACAGGTTCAAGGACCCCATCACAAGATATAGTCACCTATGTTGCAGACCACTAGCCTAGATAGACCACTCATGAGAGAAATTGATGTTTTGAGGCCTTTATGGGAATAATTACACTTTATAAATTGGTAAAAAATATGGTTATGAGTGGACCAGCACATCCATGGTCACCTAAAAGACATATAGGCATTGGACATACTCATTGTTTTATCTTAGACCTTGATCACTCCATTAGCAGGGGGTAATCTTGAGACCAAGGACTCTGTTTAAACCCAAAACATAAGAAAATCATGTAAAACCACATGGAGGGACCTTCAGGCAATACATAAACATAGAAAAGGTCTCAACACACTTATATTTTTCACAAATCCTAGTTTTTAATCTAAATACCCTTAAGGGCTAATAAGGAGGTGGTAGGTTTAGAACCTCAAGTTTTCTAACCAATGTACCAAATGCACATAGTGGAATGGTAATCACTTCCAAAGAATATAGAACCTTGGGAAGATTGTTTTTTAGGTTTCTAAACCTCTCCCAAAAGTGATATTTATTGTTGAGTCTAAAAACCCAATTTGGACTTCTCTCAAGTTCAAGAACACTAGGTCTTCTACCCAAGGAGAAAATTCATATGTTCACACCATAACTCACATTATGCATGGGAATCTTAGCCATTTGGGATAGGTGAGGAGGTTAGTCAATAATTTTTTCCAAGTAGAAAGAGGCCAATTGATGGTAGGTGATTTATGAATGACTGTTAAAACCCCAAATAGGTCTTAAACCCCATTAAAACCCTTGGATGAATGCAACATAAGAGATTTGTCTCCTAATGACTCCAAATTTATTATTTTCACTCTAGAAACATTTTAACCCTATCAATATCTCTCTGGTGCTCCTCACCATGAAATTTTATGTTGATGTCACCTATATGGACATACTAAATGCCCTCTATTTTGCTAGTTTTGATGAATTTGAAGGGTACAAACATGGATGAACACATGAAAACCATTGTAAGATGTATTATGAGATGATTTATAACTCCTTAGGACACACAAACTTTTCATCCACTCATGAAACTCTTATTATAGGTCTACATATAGAACGTAGTTCAAGATGTATTAAGATATAATTGAGTCATGATACAATTATAAATTTACTTCCTTAAGGTCTACCTCTTGCTCATTATGAGCCATTACAACTTCCTTCATACCTTCATCATTCTCACATTGGGGAATATCATCTCTTTAAAAAAATTACACAATATGAACTTGAAGATCTTGTTGATGACTTGTATAAAATGTTAATTTGCTAAGAGTCTTACACTCCAAATTTTCCATGGAATCATAATGTTCTTGTTTTGACTTGTTAAGCTCATCCTATTATGCATTTAAGATAGAAACAACCTATATGACACACTAATTTTCCTCCTCATGAGTGTAGGTTTTTTGAGATATTCAAACTCTTTGGAAATTTACAAGTAGGATTACCACATGTCATAAATGCTCCCTAGATCTTGATCATGTTATGTTGTAATTTGATCAACTATCAAATATTCTTCAAGATCTTCATAGACACCTTGATGGCTATTGATTCTTGATATGATAAAACCTTCATCACATGTTACAAGGACACCTTGAATTTATTCTTCTTCTAGGATATGTTCAAAAGATTGATTTTTCTCATTTGTCCAAAATCTAATCTAATGGTATAATGAGGACTAACAATGGTGATTTCCTCATCATACTCACTTACCACATATTCATCATCTTCTCTTGACAAATTATCCTATTCAAAACCATCCTTTTCTTCTAATTTATAATCTGAATATTTTGATGTAAAGATCCAAGAAGGACTAAAAGTAAAGGTCTATCCCAAATAATCATTTGAAACATTAGTCTCTTCACCCTCAATCTACCTCACTTTAGAAAATTAATATCCATTAGGGAATGTCCAATTTTACCTCTATTATATCCACCATTTGGATGTCTCCACCATAAATTTCTTAAGGTTTTATAGGTTCGCCTATGACTACCATAACATCTTCACCATACCTGTTGGAATTTTTATGATCACCATGCATATCCTCATATTTTCCATGAAAATTTATAATTGTAACTAAAGATTGAATCCTTTATTTATGTTCATCTATAGACTCCTAATTTTCTCTCCATGCCACTGGTCATCCCTCACATATACCCTAAAAGGATGTTGTTCAAGCCTACCTTCAAGGTTTGGGTAACATGGGAATAACCCAAGGCTATGGGTTACCTATGGCTAAGCTAGACCTCTAGATTATGGGGCTATTTCTCTTAGTGCATCTATTTGGGCTTAATTCACTAAGACCTACTATTTTTGGGGTGAAAAGGGATAGAGAGTGCATAAAATAAACCTAACCTAAAGGATGGTGATTCACCAATATATTTTATCCACTCTATTTGAACTCCTAAAAACACTAATAAACTAATCATGAACTAAATCACTATTTCCAAGGCTCCTGTGTAATAGTGTTTTACATGAAGGTCATTGTAAATGGATAAAACTTAGAGGTGATGGGTGAGAGGCCTATATTGAGACACTTCCAACTAGGTTACACTACAAATATGATCACCAACCTTAGACACATCATAAAACCTACATAATATAATCTATCAACATGTAGGGTGGTAAAGACATGCCAAGGGAGAATTTATATCACTTATGCACATCATAATAAGCATATACACACTAGAGACAAATCATGGAGAAGCTATAATAGTCTATTAATAGTTTAAGAGATTTTCCAAGTACAAATCTAGGCAAAGTTTCCTTGTAATTAGGTGAGGGATGAAAATAAAGGACTTAAAGCATAAATATATAGATTTTTGTATAAGAGAGATAAAGGAATATTGGTGTGAAAGTGATATGAAGAGGCTATAATTATCATGTAGTAGTCACAACAATCCTCCACAATCTTCTATGCATTGGTATTCATAAATGGGCCCTTTAGGCATTGAAGTGGAGTGGTTGAGGTTGTAGTTGACTTATTCAAGTAATGACCATGCCAAAAATGGTAAATCACTCCTTCTTTTGTAGTTACAATGTGAAAATGAGTTGTAATTAGGCATCCATGAGACATTGAGCATCCCACTATCCCTTATACATGTTTATAATGCTATAAAACTACCCTTTACTTCATAATGACCATGGAGAGGTGACTTATTCACCCTTATGATAAGTTAAATGGTGTAATAATTATATTTTGACTCTCCTAACATTACCTCAATGCTAAATTTTATCTCCCCTTATTAACCCAAGTAAGCCAATTAGGCTACTAGTCCTAGTTATCTAACTATTAGATAATTGAATGGCCATGAAACCTACATAAGATATTTAAAAAATATGAATGAGCATGATTTAGATATAAAAATGTTATAAACCATGACATAAGTGTTATCAAGTAATATATACCTATAATTTTGCCAATTTGGATGACTAGGTCACTCTCTTAGCATCTGTAGACTAGTTATTTATTGTGGATTGTAAAGGAATTTCTAGGAAGATTTGAGAAGGTGAAAAAAGTCTCAAACCACCCCATCAAATGATTGGAAACATTCCAAATAGATATGTACCTTGTTATCTACTTAAAACCTTGAAAAAGAACTATTTTATAATAAGTCCATATAGTGTCTATACATATTAGCACCATGATCAGGGCCTCCTTTGAGTGGAATAGGTTTTTCAAGTGCTTATTAGGTCAATTAAAAGTGTTTGATTGTAATTATCTTCATTTTTTCACAAGGTCTACATTAGGGTTTAATGAGGGTTTTAATGGTCTAACATCTTAATGATGGATCATAAATATCAAACCTTCAATCCCAAACTTATGGTCATGGATGTTTAGTCCATAGACCTCCCTAAAACTCTTGAAAAACTCTGGGTCCCATGCACCTTGTGTGTGGAGATATGAATGCAAGTTGGTGAACTTAGAGCTATCTAAAACCTTCTAGATATGTCTACAGTCTTAACATTTATTCATAGAGGTGGGTAACTAAATTCCACTCACTCATTCATGGATATTGAGTCCATAGGGGTTCCCAACTTACTCTAGGAGAATTACCCTTAAGTCCCTTCATGATGAAATATGTGATCACTTGAAAGTGTAGCTAGAGGTGACAAATTAGGACTATATAACTTAAGTTAGGCTTAAATACTCAATTTGATATTTTTATTACATTATCCTATCTTAAATAACCTTTTACGATCTATACCAACCTTCTACATCATGTCTTGATGCTAGTCATATTTGGGAGGGTTTGGGTTAGTCACTAGGATTGAGGATGTAGTCTTGAGTAGCCAAGAATGACTTTAGGCCTAATGGGCATAAACTAATTCTTAGAGGTCTAAGTTACCTGTATGTAGTTTATGGTCTCAAAATCATCATGTTACACTCCTCACACTTATTCCCAACTTTTCCATCTATCCCCAACTACCCAAAATCCATCTATGTCTTCATTTTCTCATGTGACTACATGTAGGTCTCACTATTAATTTGAGTGCTTGATAGTAATGTAGGGAACTTATTGGTTTCTTTCATTCACTTTACTATTGATGGGATTAAAGTGATGAAATATTCATTCCTCATATGACAACACCATTGGGATTAGTGTAGACACCAAAAATCCACACACTACGACACCGAGTGTTGAAGTACCCTTTGATCACCTTAGACCCTCTTGGGACTAACCTAACCCTCTAACCCCTAATTGAGCTTACATGTAGCTAGTTTGGATTAACTAACTTAACCTAGCCTTTACCCACTTTTTACCCTTGACTATCGACAGTCAAGTTGACCACTAACAATCACCTTGATCATTAGTGATTAGGATCCACCTCTTTAACTAAAAGCATGAAAAATACTTTATTTTTCTAAATATAAATTGTCTAAATTATATTGTGAGCCATTGCATGACAAATTTATAATTAGATACCCTAGTTGAACCTTCACTTTGACCTCTTGCTTGTGCCTATAAGAAAAGAGGAGCCTAAAGGTGAAATTAATCTGCAATCATTATCAAGATATTTTATGTATCTAATAGTTTATTTCTTATAACTCAATTGTTATCAACAATCCAAGAATATATCAATCATGTCAGAGAGTTAGTTTAGCACTACCTCTCCACCAAGTTATTAGGTACCATTACTATATTAGAATCAAGATAGATTCCACTAATAGGTCAACTACCATAACCATCCATCCACCCAATCAACTTTTGATAAGACAAGTACATGTTTTTTAGTATTCATTTACTTTATTTCCATTTTGTAATCAACCCAAGTCTTACCCATCTCTCAAAATCCATCTTTTGGATCTCATTAATTAGATTTTTACCAACCTAAATCTAGACATAATAACCATCAATGGTTGTCTCAACCTCCAATGGTCTATCTAACCATCGATGGTCACCCTAACCACTGATGGTCACCTTAACTGCCAACTATTGGCCCAACCACTGATGGTCATTATGGAAGTGAAAACTAATAAGATGTTTTCATCTACCTACACTTAGTTAAACTTGGTTTTTTATGCTCCTACTTTTTCACAAACCTCTTTCTAGTTTTTTAAAGCAAACCCCTATTCCCTAGCACTAGTATTAACTACTTTATTACTAATTTAATTGTTTATAGCATGTTTATTAGAAATCACTCTTGTGTTCAATTTTATTATCTTTTTATTATTGATGTGAGTACATTATTTTCTATTTATAAGCTTAATCATTTGAAATGTGTGGATTGATAGCCCCTACGGAAGCTCTAGCTTTTGGGATCTAGCTATCACTAGGAAATCCACTCAACTATCTATCTAACAAATAATTTTGATTTATTTATTTCTTATTTATAGGTCATCCTCCCAAACTAAAGAGTAACTCTTCACAATCTTCTGATTTCAATGCAAATACTATGAATCAAGTTTTTCAACCATACCCATACTTAGTTTCTTCTTTTCCCTCTTTCCAATAATAAGCAAAAATTCATTGAAACATTCTGGCACACTTAGTGGGACCCTTATGTCTGTACTTAGGTTCTTGTTTTCTTGGATTCTCTCTATATTCTATGATCATTAACAAAATCAAAACTTTATTTTCGATTTAAAATCAAGTGCATACATCGACTGCTTGAAATTTTTGTTCACATAGCTTAACTTAAAAGGCAAAGTAATCTATCATAGTTTTACTCTTTATTACACACACTCAACCAAACCACTTTCACAAATTGAACATAAAATAAAATTGATACAAGGCCTAACTAGGATTTCATCACCTAGTGGTAACCTTACCCTTTCCTAGAAATCTTACTTAGAGGTTATTACCAAGGGGATAACCAATTGGATCTCTAGTTGAGTATAATCTCTAGATATTAATATATATTAGCTAAGCACTCAAAACCCTTATCATTTTGGTGTGTGAAGTGAGGAGGTAGGCCCAAATAACAAACCTCATATTTATTCTAATACATATTATTTTTTATCACCTAAATACAACTTGAAACCAACCTTAAACTTACTCTCTAGTACCTGATCTAAAAACCAATTTTAGTCACGTTTTATTAAGGTATAAGCCAAAAGTGAGATTAATTAAAACTCTAGGGCTTAACTTATATTTTATAGTGTGATTTTATTTATTTGATCATTTTATTGTCTTCTCTTTGTTTGATTATTGAGTCTATTTGTGCTTTCTATCTCCCTATCTTGTATGTTTCTCACTCACCAATAGCAAAGAGACCTTGTGGATAAAAACCCATCACCAAGCCAACCTACCACTTCTAACTCTTCATCCATGGAATACATTTCCAAAATAGTAGAATCTCTTCACCCCTTGGGAATTCCTACTTTCCCTTGGAGGTTCCTCAAGGAGATGTATATTTTTTATCTTTCTTAGATAACAATATCATGGCCTTGCAACATTATATTACAACCATGTCTTACCATATCCCAACTTTGAATCCATTTTTAGATCCACCTTAGGGCATGCCTCTCCATCTCATGGGGAGTACCTCCATTTCCATGATTACTACCCAACCATTGAATAACCAAGCCTCCTCAATAACCAACAACCCCTTTGAGACTACCATTAAAAACCAACCAACTCAAACTACCACTACCCTTATACCTTCTAATCCTACCAACCACTCTTCCACAATAGGAGTGCCTACCTCTATCACTACCAATATTAATTTATCTACCTCTAACCCATCAACCACTACTCCACTTTAAATACTTATGGTGTTCATACCCTTTACCTTACCATCAATTAGCACAAAGGTCACCACCCTTCCATCGATCACCAACCCAACTACCACTCCTATCCAAAAAGAACCCCTTGGACTAACCTTTGGCTACATCCCTTATCTACAAGGTAATATACCTAATACCTAACCACCTACCTATAACTAACCTTATGTATCCTCCACCTCACCATTGACATCTACTTACCCATTTGTGACAGCCTCCCAACCTTCTACCCACTATCCGTATGCTTCCTAACCATCCCAATAGGATGCATCTTATAACCCTTTGGGTACACAACCCTAAGCCAACCTAATGAAGATGATCATGGACAATATGAAAATATTAGAGTCATCCATTTATGGTGCTCATAAAATCTTATCTTATGAACAAATATTTAATGATCCCATCCATCCATCTGTACCTATCAGGCAATATCCTCCCCAATGGGAACTTCTCAAGTTCTCTAAATTTTAAAGTAAGGAGGATCCCCAAAAACACCTTAGGGAATTAATGAATTATTTATATTTCATCACCTATGATGATGCCCTTCTTATTCACACCTTTCTTATGTCCTTGGTTGGTTTAGCATTAGATTGGTATAGTGCCATACCTAAGCATTCCCTTTTCTCTTTCACCCAACTAGATCAAACCTTCTTAGACCACTTTTCAATCAATATCTCCAAGAAAATTTCTATCATCAACCTCTACTCTATCTGGTAGTTTGAGGATGAATCCATTGATGATTTTGTGGCTCATTGGAGGAGATTGATTAACCAACTTTATTTTTCCTTACCTCAACCTGAAGTTATAGAGATATTTACTCGAGCATCTGTCAAGTGTATCTCCTACATGTTTCATATTCAAAGCTTCCACACCTTTGATGAAGATTTCACCATGGCACATAATTTTTAGAATCAATCCATTAACAAAGGAAAGCTAAAGCTCAAAAATAATAATTCCACCTATAAAACCAATGAGGCTTCTTTCTCCAAGTCAAGTAATTATCCCAATACCAATACCAAAAGTAAGGGAACCATGAATGTATTGGTCCTAAAATTTGCTCCTCCACCTTCCATCAACCAATCTAATTCCTCTAGTTATTCAAATAAAAACTTGAGGGGCCAAATCTAGAATAACCAAAAGCAATTCACTCCACTCGAAGAATCCTATGTGTCCATTTTGGAGAAGTTATTGAAAGCCAATATAATTCAACTTCCTCCTATCAAGCCATCCCAAAAATTTGACTCTGACCACCCTACACCTAGTTGGTACAATGAGAATGTTCTATGTGCCTTCCACCAAGTCATAGGACATGACATTAGTAGGTGAAACACTTTCAAGATCCTTATTTAATCCCTCATTGACAAGGGGAGCTTACATTAGACAAACCCAATTGACCATCAAACCAAGCCCTTGATATATTCAGGCAACCTTTCTCAAACCATGCTCCCACTAAGAATGAGAACAACAACATTGAGTACTCTCATGATACCCATACAATTAGCATGGTCCTTGATGCACTCATTACCAAACCACCTAACACCCAATCTTATAATTATCCACCATCTATTGAGATAGTAGACTTACCTCCCCTTATTTTTAGTACTCAAACCAAGGAAATACCATCCTTTATCCTTCCACTTATTGAGGTAGTGGATCCAGTAGCCACCCTTTTAACTGATATATTAGAAAAACTAACCATCATTACCTCACCTTCACCTTTGACTACTAAGCAAACCACTCCTTTGTAAATAATTACCAAGAAGGGAACCCCCATGTCTACTCCTCCCATTGAGGAACTACCTATCTTAATCCCACATCATTTGATTAAGGAAGAGGATGAGGTTACCATCACTATGTCTCTACCTAGAGGCTTATCTTTTAGGTCTATCATTCAGGGAATTAAGCCAACCTAAAAACCATTATCTAGGCTAGTACAAAAGTTGGAATTTACCTCTAACACTGACATGGATCAGGCCACCTTCTAGAAATAATTAGGGCTACCTTATATCACTAATATAGAACCTCCAACCACACCTTCATTAGACCAACCCACCACTTCTATTATCTAAACTCCTACATTATCAACCACACACATAACAACTCTTACCAATATAATAATCCCTTAACCATATAAGGCACTTAGACCCTAAGAAACCAATTCACCTTCTCAAACCAAACCTACCAAACCAATCAAAAACCTTGGTATCTTCCCTACACTAAACCTTAGTCATCCTTTAGTGAAGTTAGACCTAACCTCTTCAAACCCAACTACCAAACACTAGACCAAAGGAACCAAAGAGGTGAAACCACACAAAGGATGAAATTACCAAATTTTACCTCCCTCAACCTTACCCTCGATTTAGGGGCCTCATCCCTCTACCTTGAGTATAAATCCAAATGTCTCTACCAAATCCCCATCACCTCTTTGGGTTACACCTTCATAGTTACTCTCTAGTGCACCTTTTTTCACCACACCAACAATACCTAAGTTAAATACCTTATGATATTATACCCTTATCTCAACAAAATCATTTCCTAAACTAAATCCATTAACCAAATTCACCATCCTACCCAAAACACCTACCACCAAACATACTCCTGCTTTAACGACCCAAGAAAAGACCACTAAAAATTTACCATATTTGGACAAATATAATTCAACCATTTTCCATAGGTTATTACAAACCTCTTGCTTATCCTTACCTCCCATCAAACCCTTTAACCCTC
Organism: Torreya grandis; assembly: GCA_037957365.1. NCBI lineage: Eukaryota > Viridiplantae > Streptophyta > Pinopsida > Cupressales > Taxaceae > Torreya > Torreya grandis. Next base: position 78,837 of record JARHVA010003659.1, on the reverse strand, counting down.
TAGATTCTAAACCCATCTGGTATAATGACCACCACATGTGTTCTTATCACAGGACACCCAGCCATGATATGGAGAACTACAAATCTCTCCAAACCATCATCCATTGGATTTATAATGACAATGATCTATTAGAAGATGAACCTCATATGTTCCACATACTAATAAAACCACTAACCATACCTACCCAACACTGACCTACTCCTCCACTCTCACCTCAAAGTGAAGATGAATCTGACCAATGATCTAGTTTAACCTCTCTTTCTATCCATACTATCAACATGATCATAATGGCACAATAGAAGGATAAGGGGAAGGCTAAGGCATCCATTCCTTAGACATACCCCTCCTCAAACTCCCAACTAACCTACACCCAACTATCTCCATCTTTCACCAAACCCAAAGTGTCTATCTTAGGTGCCTCCCAATCTAACCTCTCAAAATCCATCAAAAGAGTTATCCTCAAACAACTTCATCATACCCAGGTGAAAATGAGCTTGTATGAGTTAATCTCTACCTCTCCCCATCACCACCAAGAAATAGTAGAGGCTTTTCAATCCATTGAGGTCTAACCCAAGGACCCCTAACCTCTATCCACCTTTGTTGGTGCCTTTCAGATTTCCAACCTTGTTACTTTCAAGGATTCATAAATACCCTCCATCCAACCTAAAGAACCAGATCCTCCTTTCTATATCATTTCATACATCAACCAAACCTACCTAAAATGGGTCATGATTAATGGGGGAGATAGAATTAACATCATCTCCTCTCATGCCTACAACTAACTCAACTTTCTATCCAATGTCATGTTTGAATCTTTGGCTATTCTTTATTATTTTAATGATACCATGGACTCTACCTTGGGAACTATCATTCTTCATATCTATTTAGGACCATGCACGCTCTTAAAAAATTTCTATGTTGTATAAGGTGAATTTAAATATAACATCTTGTTGGGATGACCTTGGATTCACTCCATGGTTGCATTCCCTCTCCCCTCTACCATTATATTATGTCTAAGCATGAAGGCTAGGTAATCACCATCTAAGATAACCCAAGTCCTTTCTCAATAGGCAACATGACCTATCAACCTAATGATGTCCTCATACCCCCATATAACACACCCTCAACTGCTAAAACCTAACCTTCAACCACCAAAGTGGATATCATACTTCCTTCCACCAATGAGGCATCAACTAGTTCCTCTATACCTTTTCACCAAATGCCTACCATAGATTATTTAGAATCCACATTCTATCCCTTTCATTGGGGGAATATCACCTTTTATAACTTGATGCTTTCCCTACTCCCTAAGAGTATGGGAAACTTACCAACCAACTAGGATATGACCCCAATGTTAGATGTATCATTCCCTTTGGACCTCCCCATCATTAGAATCATTTTATTTATGGTGGACTCAACAAATCTCTTGGTGCTTCTACCACCTCTCTTCCATATTGAACATTCACCATTAGATTATCTTATCTAGATAATCCAAACTTTTCTAAGACATACCTTCATTTATGTGCTTAGAAAGGCTTTGATCTTGGGTGATATGAGCATGGCCCACATGAATTGGTTACCATCAAAACCAGGAAGCCACACAAGAAGCACAAACTAGGTTTCATCTTACCTAATAAAAATAAATCCAAATAACCCACCATTACCATTGTTGAGTAAGATATCCCCTCCTCACCAACCTCACCTCTTATTTCATGTGAGGATAATGACATCATCCCACCTAACTTTTTTTCATCAACATTATCAGCCTTAGGACCCTAACTTATCAAAAGGAGGGGGTGATCGTAACCATCCCTTTGACCCATCCTAAAATGATAGGAGATGATTCTCCTACCATTAATATTTTTTAGCATTAGGATGATAATTCTATTATCACCTATCCTAGTGCCACATGTTATTCAATCCATAAATCCCTTCCTCTTGAGTCTTTGACTATGTTGAATGAGTCCACTATGGATATCAACTTGGGTACTCTAGATAACCCCAAATTTTTAAAATCAGCCAATAATTGAATTCAAAGGAACTTCAAGACTTCCATTCCTTCCTCCAATATTGTAGCATAGCCTTTGCTTGGTCTTATAGTGATATGCCTAAAATTGACCCTGCCATTGCTACCCATAACATAGTCACTAACCATGATGCCAAACTTGTCAAGCAGAAGATCTAATGCATGCACCCCTATATAGCCCTTCTCATCAAAGAAGAGCTTCAATGTATTCTATTTTTCAATTTTATTCAACCCATTTATTACCCCTAATGGGTCTTGAATGGTGTACCTATCACCAAATCCATAAGGGGAATACACATTTGTGTGGACTTTCATGACCTCAATCTCAACTACCCCAAAGACAATTTTCCTCTACCAAGAATCAACCAACTTATTGATATTATAGTTGGCCATGAGATGTTATATCTTATGTATGGATTCTTGGGTTATAATAAGATCCCAATTACAACTAAATATCAGCATAAAACTTCCTTTACCATCCTTTAGGGAACCTTCTACTCTAGAGTCATGCCATTCAAACTAAATAACATTGGTGCAACCTATCAACGTGCCATGACTTATATTTTACATGACCTCATCTATAAGATTATCGAGGACTATGTGGATGACCTTCTCAAAAAATCCAAACTCTTAAAAGATCACTTAGCCATTCTTAATATCATCTTTGAGTGACTTATCCATTACCATGTTTGCCTTAACCCCAAAAAGTGCATTTTTAGGGTCTTATCAAGAAAGCTTCTTAGATTTATCATCTCTCTTAATGGAATCAAGGTCAATCCTACCAAGATAAAATACATCCTTGACATACTTCCTTTAACTAAACTCAAGTAACTCTATATCTTAGAGGGGAAGCTGTAACCCACTCATAATTTTATCTCCCAACTTTTAGACTGGTGTTAACCCTTCCACCACCTTCTGAAGAAGGATATCTATTTCAAGTGGAATAGTGAATATCAAAAGGATTTTGATTCTCTCAAAAATTACCTTTTGTCTCCACCTATCCTCACCCCTCCCAAGTATGACCAACCTTTCTATCTATATATCTTTTCCACTGACCATTCCCAAGGGGCAATGTTGGCTCACTAAGATGAACAACATAGAGAACAATCTATACACTACATTAGTTGCACAATTATAGAGTATGAGACTTGGTATACCCATACTAAGAAACTTTACTTGACCTTAGTTTTCATGGCTACCATGCTTTACCACTACCTTCTTAACCATAAAACCTACATCATTACCAACACTAACCCACTTAAGTAAATGCACTCCAAGCCATACTAAAACTGGTGTTTCTCTAAGTGGCTCATGCTCTTAGTAGAATTTGACCTTGAGATCCTTTATTAAAATTCAATTAAAAGGTAAGTCATTATTGACCAATTGGCTGAAGAACCTTTAGTAGACAATCAACCTCCTCCTCTTGAGTTCCCTAATGAGTCCATTATGACCCTATCTCAAATAGATTTCACCTATCAAGTCACCATATTATTTGATGGATCAAAGTATCGGCATGGTGGGGGAGTTGGTATCATCCTTATCCCATTTGATGGTAAACCTATACCTTTATATTTGAAGCTTGATTTTGAATGTACCAACAACATGGTTGAGTATGAAGCCCTAGTGATAGGCCTTCAGACCACCTTATCCCTAGAAGTCAAAATGATTAATATCTATGGCGACTCTCAACTTTTGGTCCATAAAATCAATGACTCTTACTAGTGTAATAATGATGTTCTATAATAGTAAAAGTAACTAGTTGACAAACTCCTAGCATCAATTGAACACTATCACATCTAGTAAAGCTCAAAATATACCAACAAGTTCACTGACACCATGGCTTCCCTTACCTCTTAGATCTCATCTAGACCCTCAAAATATAAGATATCTATCATTATCCATATACTTACCCAACCTTCTTATGTCAAACCCGATTATCCCACCATTCTTGTGTGGAGAAGACCCAACCTGACCTTTGGTATCAACAAACCTTTGACTATATTGACCTTAACATAGTTCTTTCTAGCCTCTCTAGGAATGATTGAAGAGCATTTATTCAGAGTACCTCTCACTATACGATTATGAGGGGCATCCTTTATAAGCAAAGATTTAATGGCATCCTCTTCCATTGCCTATGTAGTCAAGAATCCTCTCATGCTATCAAGGAAACACATGATGGTATCTATGGTAGCCACTTTAGTGGCCTCATTCTAGCTAAGCATATCCTTAATCTCAACTATTATTAGCCTACCCTTAACCAAGAATACTATGATTATGTGAAAAGGTGTGTCAAATGTCAATAGCATGACAATTTGCATCATGCACCTAGCCATAGCCTTCGAGTTTCTACCAATTTCTTGCCCTTCTCACAATGGGGTGTAGACATCATTGGTGAAATCAACCCCATTCCTCACAGTGACACCATTTTATTATCACCATGACTAAATTTTTTACCAAGAGGGTTGAATCTATTCCTCTAATCTCAACCAAAGTGAAAATTATTATCGACTTTATCAACCATCACATCATCTACCACTTCAGTGTTCCTCATAAGATTATCATCAAAAAGGGTAAATATTTTAAGAACAAGAAAGTCTAGGGTTTGTGTGATGCTAATCTAAGCTTTTCCTTGTCCTATTTCCCTCAAGTAAATGGATAGGTAAAAGCCTCTCTAAAAACTCTTAATAACATACTAACTAAAATGGTCAATGCATCTAGTTAGGATTGGCATTCACACATCCCCTTCACCTTATGGGCATATCATAATAGCATTAGAACCCCCATGGGTGTCACCCCATTTTACCTTGTGTTTGGAGTAGAGGCCATCTTGCTTCTTAAATTCCAAATCCCCTCTCTTTGCATATCTTTGCAAGAGCTTGTTTCAGAGAATGATTACCATCAGTATTATTTAGCCCAGCTCGATCTAATTAATGAGCATTGTTTAGTAGCCCTTACCCACCTCTATGTATATCAAGAGTGCATCAAGCATGCCTATAATAAACACCTAAAATGTGATAATTTAATATCATAGATATTGTCCTAAAGGAAAACCAACATGTCACTAATATGGACAAAAGAAAGTGGGGCAAGTTTGTTTTCAATTGTCTTAGACCTTATATCATAACCCACAAGTATGAATTAGGAGCTTATCAGTTATCTTCTCTCGAAGGCCACCTAGAACCTAAACCCCTTAATTCTTCACATCTACATTCATTATTTTGTTGAGAAGGATAGCATTCACCTTTTATCTAACTTAAGTTCATCCCTTACTATCCACCCACATTCGATCTCCCTATTTTAGGGGCAACCAATTAAAAATGAATCATGTGATTAGTTTTCATGGGCATATCCTTATCTTAAATAATGGATATCATAGGTATACCCATTGCATGGTTCTCATGGTACTTTCTACACCTTCAAAGGTTGGATTCTCAAGGTTGTCATCACTTAAACCTATTCACACCTAATCAACCTTCTTATGTTTTTCATTTTGACTTTATAAGGGTAAACCACTAAGATAGCCTAAACAATTCTATGTCAATTTTTTTTTTTTAAAATAAAAAAATTCCTATCACTAGCAATCATGGGTCATTCCTAGCATTCCCAGACTGCTCCCTTGAAGGATAACTATTGAGAATCTATTTAAATTTTCCAAAACATAAGGTGGATTGCTCCCTCAAAGGATAGCTATTAGAAGCATTAAGCAAAGCACATAAACTTAGACCACTCTCTTGAAGGATGGTTGAGTAAGAATTTGTCAAAAGCATAGCAATTTCTTGAAAGCTTCCCACATTGATCAACTTCCCATATACAACAATCAACAAAAAACCCATTATCAAAATCACAACAAAAAGCAAACTAATTTTGAAGGCTGTAATTAGCTCTGAAACAACATAATAAGTTGAAAGCCATAATTAGCTCTCATAATTAGGATTCCCACATCGATCAATATACACTATTTGGCATAGGCTTGTCTACCTTATTTATTTCAACACATACAAAAGAGGCATGTCTCATAATAAGGTTCCATTTTCACCCATCTCCCATTCACAGTATATGAAAGGGATTATTAAGATTACTTGACATTATGTGGTCAATACACCTTTTAACTAACTAATTAATGCTTATGTGAATCATTGAAAGGGCTTATGTTCATTAAGTTAATCCAACTTCAGTTTTGTTTTAGTCCATGTCAGCGAAGAGCATCATGCTCTCTTCTTATCCTATCATGACTAGTTAATATTTTTGTGATAATGATTATCTCTTGATTATATTATTTAGTCTTTCATATAGTGTTTTTGGTTCATTTACCTCATGTATTTTACCTTAATCCAAATTAAAAATAAAGCATAACCATACCAAGCATGATAATATCACAATATCTATGAGCATTTAAACAATAAACCATTTTCCACCACATGTCTAAATCTAGAATAATGTAGTATTTACTCATTAAAGTTTAGCATGTCATAAGCATAACCTTAATATCAAAACCATATCATTCCTAGATAATCATATAACAATGTTTAACGTCCATAACATATACATAATCCATGATCACATATAAACATCACATCATAAACAATAAACATCGACATCTAAATCATACAACATGAACATGAACATAAGTAAATATCACATATATATAAACTCATGAGTCAAATAGCATATTAATATGTACAAATTAGATCGATATGATTTTCACTCAAAAATGTACATCTCGTTACATCAACTCACAGGCCAAGATCAAAATGGTATACAAAACTCATATATATATACACACATACAACTATATCTATGCCAAGGGGGCACCACTACTTCCTAGAGCACCATTAGATCTTGGTGATTGTCTACCTATTGTGCCTACCGATCCCCCACCTATCCTAGTCTATCTAGATATAGACCCTACCCACTGACTTGGGGTTACCAAAATTTCCCTACCTACTAAGCTAGCCCTATACTCACCCCATCAAAGTTCATTTGGAAATTGTGCCAAAACAATAGCCTTGTAGTATTGTAGATCCTCCACTATAGTTGGCATCATGTTATAGGAGTAAAACGAGGTGGTGATGCCTATCCTAATTCTACTTCTCCTCTCTACCTTAGAGAGTCCCTCTCCTAAGTTACCAAGACTAGAGAGGTCTTGGCCTGATCCCTCTCACCTATGATAATAACAAGCTAACCTATAAGGTCATAACCTAACCTTATAATGTGATAATATAACCCTACAATATGGCCACCTATCCTTTTATTACTTATACCTATCCCTGTGTAGTGGCTAAAGCTACTCCTACTTATCTATTATGATCAGTTAGATCCATGGCCATCAACCTCACACCTCCATTATCTCCACCAATATCTATAGTTTCATTTATAGGTTGGTACCATACTATGTACCCATCTAAAAAACTATCATCATCTATATGTGCCCTAGCAAGTAGCTCTTAGAACTCTATCATAGTAGGAGTAGGATGTGGCTCTGGTAGTAAGATCTCTGAATCCTCTCTCCTATACCTAGGGAATGGGCCTAGGATACCCTGTATTAGGATGAACTATCAGTGTACCCTATCAAACATAATAATTTCCACCTCTCTATCTCACCTACTAAGTATTCATCTATATCTTTATAGGGAGAGTGTCTACCTCTTATACCCTAGCCATACTAGGAACTGGATGTATGGCCTCCATGTGATATCTCCTATCACTAGTGTACCCCTAAACCACTCCATGTCATGAGCACCACCCCCTACACTTGATGTAGTAAAATCACCCCTCCATCACATGAAGCTAATGAGGAAGTCAATATGTGTGTAGCATACCCATAATAATTTGATTGGCCTTAGTATCCAAATGTTCTCATCGGCCCAATAATGTAGAACCAAGCTGACACTGATGTTATATCTCATATGGGCCCTAAACCCATAAAAATCTTTGTATATCTATAAATAAAAATAGTCACCCAACCAAATACCATCCACCCTAATAATAGATCAACTAGTACCCATAATAGCAAATAAATAAACCTCCCACTACTCAAATCAAGAAGCCCAAAACATGTCATGACAATCATGAGCATGGTCATGAGTCACCTCTTAACTAGAGCCCTCTAATACAAATCACTATATCTAAATCCTCTAGCATACCATCTAACTTGGTCACTCTCATCTCTTTATAGTATCTCAATATGATCATCTCACTCCTCTCATTCTATGTGGTATATCAGATCACCATAGAGAGATAGTAGATTAATCCTGTGCACATCCTCAAGCAAGATCTTCATCTCACTAGTCAGAAGTAGGAAGGTTTTCATAGTGGGGTCCCATATCTCAATGAATTTTATGATCATGGATGCATCCCAAGGCATGTGTTGATAATGCATCATCACTCTTAACCCTACCTCATCTATATGGGCCAATTCAACTAGGGTTAGACCCTACTAAATATTTACAAAGATTCTCAAGACTTGATCCCTCATCTATATCTTCTTTTGTGCCTACAAAAAACAAGGTCAACATATGTTAGCATTACTCATTTCTAAATTGAACTCTTTACCAACCTCCACCAATGTAATGCAACCTATCCTACCCTAACCCACCCCCGTTACCTAAACCACCTTACCTCTTATGACCCCTACCACCAAACATTTTGATCCCTAACTAAACTTATCAAACTTATGCCTAATTTTCTCTTCCAACAAGCACCTAAACAACTTTCTTGATGCCTACTTTAACTTAGCAAACCAATACCTCACGACCTTTCCCAACATACACCCACCCTAACCCACTACATTTTAAACCATCCTACCCTAGCCTACACTCAACACTCCTACCCTTTGGCAATGCATTACTCCTACTTGATAATTTCACTAGCTTAAATCACATTTTACATTTTATCTACCCGATATGCTTTTAAATATTTTAAACACCTAGCCTATTCTCTTAGTCATGTGCCTGTTAAGTGACTTTCTATAATACAAGCCTTACCAATCCAATATTATATTTTTCTTAATTATTAAAATCTTATCCAAAACCATTTTACCCTTAATCAACCTCTGATGGTCATGATGACTTCTGATAGTCAAGCATACTCTATTTTATGGGTATCAATTATCAATGGTCAGCCCTGACCATCAACAATCACTATGGGTGTTCTGAGGCTAGAACACCTAACCCTAGATACCCCCATATTTCACCTAATAAGTAGCTAAAATACCTACTTAGATACCCTAATCACCCTACCCACCCTATTAACCTAACCACCCTTTCAATTACTAAATTTACCTACCCAAATTTCATAAGTAACCTACCTAGGTCACAATCACAATATCCCAAATTTTAACCCTGCCCTAACCTCCCAAACCAAAGAAATTTCAAAACTCAAACTAATCTATCAATTTAAAGTATTACCTACCTCATTCATCAACCTCTATCATGGATGGAGCTTACATCCCACTGCTTAGCCACATCCTCATCCACCTTGCATCTCAGTCCTAGGAAATCACCTTAAGCATGCACTTCCAACCAATAACCAACTAACAACTCAATGAAGCACTTCGTCAACTCTCTCATATCAAATAACCTTTCCAAAAAACTCCAAAAATCTAGAGCTCAAAGTCAAAATCAAGAAAAGTGAGTGAAAAGTGATTCACTTTTCACTTTTCATCACTAGTTTTTAAGGGTTTTATCCTAACCATCGATGGTCAGGGTGACCATCAATAGTCACCCTTGGAAACCTTAATTGACAATGGTCAGGATTCCCCATTTTGTTTCTTCCACTTTCACAAACCCCCTTTTATCAAAACTAACTCATTTTTCTCATCCCTAGAGTCTGTCAACTCCACCCACCCTAACCACCTCATCACCTCACCATTGGTCCATCTCAACCCAACTAGCATACATTTTGTGACACTTTTTTCCTAGTCCTTTGACTATAGTTACAATATTTCCATGTTTACCCTTTTGAATTTATGCCACCTCATGCTTACTTGACCCACTTGTGTCTTTCTAAGAGCACTTCCTACCTTAGATACCCATGACACTTGACCCATTTATGTTTTCCATGGGAACACTTCTTTCCTTGGATACCCATGGAAACACCAACCTTTCTAGGAGACTAATAGGTGTACCCAATCACCATGCCTAAATGAGGTCATGCAGTACACTAGTCACTTATCTTTCTAGCACCAACCTTTATTTTACCAACCATGGTAACCATCTTTGCATGATCTTAGTTATCACACCTTTTTTTCACTTTGCACACCTATTTGTGCTTTTGTACCCAACCTACCATTTACACTTCATTATCACCTTCACCAACCATGTCAAACCTACACATAATTCTCCTTTACATCATCACCTCTTGGTTTGAAGGAAAACACATCCTCCCATACGAAAATTCAACCTTAAGCTTGAACTAACATTCACCTTTACCTACACCCACATTCCATTTTTGTTTTATAGTTAGTTGATTTTAGACTACATAACAAAAAGGGGCAAAATTTAGACACAAAAAATCTGCACACTATGACTCCGAGTGTTGAAGTACCCTTTGAATACCTTGGGACCCTCTTGGGACCAACTTAACCCTCTAACCCCTAACTAAGCTTACCCATAGCCAATTTATCTTAACTAACTTAACCTATCCTTTTCCCATTTTTTACCCTTTTCCCTCGACCACTGATGGTCAGGTTGACCACCAATGGTCACCCTGACTGTCAATAATTAGGGTCCACCTCTTTAACCAAAAAGCATGTAAAATACCCACTTTATTTTTCAAAATATAATTTGTCTAAATCCTTTTTTGAGCCATTACATGGATGATTTATAATTATATAGCCAAATTTAAACTTCACTTTGACCTCTTATTTATGCTTATAAAAAGAGAGGATCCTGAAGGTGAAATCCATTTGTAATTATTATCAAGATCTTTTGTGCATTTAGGAGTTTCTTTCTTGTAAGTCAATTACTATCAACAGTCTAGCAATCTAGTAATCATATTAGAGAGTTAGTTTTCCACCACCTCTCCACCAAGTTCTTAAGTACCATTACTCTATGAAAATTGAGCTAGATTCCACCAATAGGTTAACTACCTCAACCCAATCAACTTCTAGTAAGACAAGTACTTATTTCCTAGTATTCATTTATTTTAGTTCCATTTTGCAATCAAACCAAGTCTTACCTATCTCTTAGAATCCATCTTATGGATATCATCAATTAGCCTTTTACTAACCTAGATATAGACACAATAACTGTTGATGGTTAACTTAATCACCAATGGTCTATCCAACCACTACTGGTCACCCTGACCATTGATGCTCACCTTAACCATTGACAGTCAGCCCAACCACTAATGGTCATTATGGCAATGAAAAATAGTAATTTATTTTCACCTACCTACACCCAATAAAACTTGATTTTCTATGTTCCTGCTTGTTCACAAACCTCTTTTGAATTTTTTGAAGCAAAACCCAATTCCCTAGCACTAGTATCAATTAGTTTATTACTAATTTAATCATTTCTATCATATTTCTTAGCAAGCACTCTTGTGTTCAATTTTAGTTTCTTTTTATTATTAATGTGAGTACCTTATTTTTTATTTATAAGGTTAATCATTTAAAATGTGTGTATTGAAAACCCCTAAGGAAGCTCTCACTTTCAATATCTAACTATCGCTAGGTAATCCACTCAACTATATGTCTAACAAACAAGTTTGTTTTAGTGATTTCTTATCTATAGGTCATCCTCCCAAGCCAAAGAGGAGCTCTTCACAATATTTTGATTTCAACATGTGCACTATCAATCTAATTTTGTAACCATACTCATACTTACTTTCTTCTTTTCCCTCTTTCTAATAATAAATATAAATTCATTGAAATAATTAGTCTCTCTTTAAACTTTGCATATTTCATGCCCTCATATAGTTAGGTCTAGAGTTTGTAAGAGGTTAAGCCTCTGTAGCCTTAATGACTTGACTAAGTGCTTTATTATCTCATATCGAAGCTCCCATCATCATGAAACATTTTTTAGTCTTTATAACTCCCTTTTGAAGTGTTTTTAACTCTCAAATAACCTAAAAACTTGTATATACCTTCAATTCTGGTGGAAGCTTGTGTGTACTAGTTTAGGCCTAAAGGTATAATAGCTCATTGAGCCCTTTCTCTCTTAGACCTAAGATTATATCACTTGGAAACCTTTTTAGACTTTCTCACTTCCCTTATCTTGATGTTTTTAGGACTTAACCAAATTTTAAATAAGCAAAAGTCCCTAGTTCAATCATAGGCCCATTTAGGCCTATTGAGGCCTAATAGGTCTATATAGATGATTAGGCTACTTACCTCAAAGGGACAAAGAATATTAACATGGAAAATTGAGACAAATTTAGGGGATAATGAGATACTTCCTTTTTAATCTTTATTCCTACACTTTCACTATCTTGTTAATGACTTTATCTACAAGTAACAATCTTGTATTCTAGCTATGCATGGTGACTAGGAATGCTTGAGCTATTGATATAGACAACCAATTTATTGGTGCCTTCAGTCACTAATTCTATGGAAATATAATGTAATAAAGTTTCTCCACTATAATATTCACCTTGAAACCTATTATTATGCTATATGTTTTACTCAATCATCTTGTCCTTCTCATGATTACCTCTAAGTACCTTATGTCCCTTAACTGAGTATGATATATGAGTCTTCTTTTTTTGAGTGGTTATAACATTCAATGGAGTATTTTTTATTATCATGTCCTATTATATAGTGTTATCTTTCTTAATACACAATCTTCCCTAAGGCTCTTAGTTTATCAAGAATAGCCTTGATCAACCACCCAATCCTCACCTTGCTTACAGTCAATTGGATGATATGATTATCATAATTGAAATATAACTTATACCTTTTCATCTTCCTTTACCTGAGTGGCATGATAATTTTAATATATTTTTTGTCTCTAAACTATTCTTATCTCTCCAAACCCTTAACTTGCATTTTAAACTATATTGGGCCTTGTTAAGTTGCCTACACATGGTTGTGTTTAGGTTACCTTCTCTGATTGCCCTTGATGTTAAGTCTATTAAGGAACTACCTCAAATTTATAATGGATAATAATTGTTAGGTATAATCAATCCCTATTTATATTATTTGAAAACCATAGATTTAGGGCACTAAAAATCTCTTTGAGACCCCATAAGGTAGTTAAGTCTCTCAGGTAGGTCTATCTAACTATCTTGATTCTCCTTTTTCCTTTCATAACATCTTAATGATGTCAACCTCATAATAGGTTTTGAATATTATGATTCTACCTCCATAATATTTTATGGCTCATAAAAATCTAACCCATATCATAACTCAATCCTCTAGCTCCCAATAGACCTTTGTCTCCTTAGTGTGTAGGTATAGGCATGTAGGTGTCCAAATGAAGGGTAGTCTCTCAAGGATTGAGTCTGAGAATAGGCCTAAGTAGATTTAAGTGAGTAAGAGGAAGTGAGGGACATAGGGTATAAATATGACTAATACATAGTATTCATGTGTATTTTGAATAAGTCTAATGACTTTCTATAGATACTATATCCTTCACTTGCTAAGGAGGTCACACATCACTCATGACATTCACCATAGAGCAAGAATAGAAGGGTTATTTGGCATGATGGTGGATTATCTAAGTTTTTGGGAGATAAAAGAGGATTAAATTGACTCAATTTAACCATGACCAAATCTAAAACACCATCAAATGCCTCCACTTTATGCACCAAGATTTTAAGACATGAGAAACATGTTTGTAGTCTGTAGATGGAGAGAATATAAAGATTTGTTTGTTACTACAACAAAAAACATGTGAAATATGGGTTAATATTATCATGGAAGGACCTTGGGGACTTATTGAGCACACTCTAAGTGTTTATTTGTAAAATCACCTCAAGGATGCACCAAAATCATTATCATTTTGATCCCATACATAGATGAAGAAGGCTATTTGAGTGCCCAAATTGTTAGCATTTGTTTATAAAGTATGATCCATGTATTGTAGAAAAATTACATGAATTATAATTTCATGAGACTCCCTTCATTTTCCCAAAGTCTTAGATCTTTATTTTCTCTTTCCTATATGGAATGACCAAAAACTTGAATGCTTGTCTAGACTTCCAAGGAGCTCGGTAGAGAGAGAGGAATGATTTTGGGCCTATTTTACATAATTTAAACTTGAAACTCTTCTAAGAGATTTGTCATAAAACCACCTATAATATATAAACCCCATTTTTATGGACCTAATTGTACATATATATACAACCTACAAAATCACCTACAAACACCTTTTTTTCTTGGATTTTCCATGTTTCTGACCTTCGGACACCATTTGAGGGTTAAGGGATGGAAAATAGAATTCATACCATATTTAAAAACTTATGTTATGGTTGGGGGGAGTTGAAGAGGTGTATTTACCCATGTGTGTGACCCAATTGATGAGTGGGGGGTGAATTTAAGTTCTAAAATGGACCCCATTAAATATGAAATGCCTTGATTGAAAGTGGCAATATGATTACAATGGGACTCTTTGGGAACCCTCTATTAAAATTGAAATCAAAATATTCCCCCCTTTAAAAGTTTTATAAGGTAAATAGACTCATGTGAGGTATTTTAGGGTCATTTAGTTTTTTTAAAGGTGAATTAAGGTTTTAATTAAGCTTGGATAAGTATATCAAGAATAATTATGCACCCAAAAATATTATGAATAATCATGACTTTGTTGATAACAACTTGGTTTGGGTGATTTCAAGCATTTATGCACCCAACACTCATCATGGTAGAAGATAAATTTGGGTAGATATTCAAAGTTTTAAAAGCCTTTGCACTAAGGTTCATTGGATGATTATGGGAGACTTTAATACCCCTCTCACTCCATCTGAGAAAAAGGGGGGTTTCATTGATTAAGATGTAGGAATGAATGAGTTTGTAATGTTTATTCACTTCTATAATCTCATTGACTTGGATCTTCATGGCAATCCATTCACATGGTTTAATATAAGACTAGGAGAATACCTTATTTAGGTTAGACTTGATATAGCTCTTATTTCTATGAATTGGATTTTGAGTCAAAATTCCATTTTTCTTCTCAACCCATAATTGGGTCAGATCATAACCACATTTTTCTCTCCATTTCTATTACTAATAAATCTACGCATACCTAATTTAAGTTTCAAAAAATGTGGCTTGATCATCCAGAGCTAAAGGATAAGATACAAGATTGGTGAAAGCTGGAGGTTAAGGGAACAACCCAGTTTTGTTTCATCCAAAAACTAAAAAATGTCAAAAAAAGTTAGAATTTGGAATAGGAATGTTTTTGGAGACATCTTCAAAAAAAAAAGAAGCTGATCAAAGAGGAATTAACCTACTTGGAATAAAAGTTAGCTATCAAAGGTATGAATTTCAACTATTTCCATTTAGAAAAAGTTCTCTTTATTTCCATAATATTTGTGTTCATGAAGAATCCTTCTGGAGACAACAATATAGGGCCTTGTGGCTTAAAGAAGGTGACCAAAATACTAAATTTTTTCATACGACCACCCTTAAGCATAGATCCCATATTATAATCTCTGAGGTCTCTTTGAGAGATGGATATGTTACCATGGATCTTGATAATATTCAAGAGAAGGCCTTGTCTTTTAATATGAATTTGTTGAATAATAATACCTCTTTTTGTGAGGAGGATGTTGTTTCTTTATTGGACTCAATTCCTAATAATATCATCCCAAAAAAGGATTTCTTTAGTATTACTAAGCTTTCTACTCTTGATGAATTACATTAGGCTATTTTCTCCATGGAAGGAGACAAATCACCAGGTCCTGATGAATTATTGGCCTTCTTCTTTCAACATTTTTGGGATATTTGTTTTTTAGATATGCTAAAAGCCACTAATTAATTTCTTAGAATGGGTAACATTCTTAAGGAGATAAACAACACTTTCATAGTGTTAATACCTAAGAAAAAAGGATCCATATATTTTAAGGACTTTAGGCCCATTAGTCTCACAAATGTGTTATATAAAATTTTTACTAAGACTTTGGCTTTGAGATTGTAGCCCCTCTTGCTAGTTCTTATTTCCAAAAAATAGTGAGGTTTTGTCAAAGGTAGACTCATTCAAGATGGGGTGGTATTGGTTCATGAGACTATCCCTTCTATGGAAAAGAGTAAAAAGGTAGGTATGGTCATGAAACTGGATATGAATAAAGCTTTTGATAGAGTGTTTTGGTTGTTCCTTGATAGATTTCTAGAGAAATTTGTATTTTATTCTCATTTCAAAAATATCATCAATTCATGAATTTCTACTCCTAAATTTTCTATCATTGTTAATGGTTCTCAAGGGGATTATTTTCTAGTAGAAAAGGTATCAAGCAAGGGGATACCATTTCTCCCCTTTTGTTTATTATTATGGTGGGCAGCATTAGCCTATCCATTACCATATCCATTTATATGGATATCATTAATGGTTTCAGACCCACTTCTCTGGATCTTACTATTTCCCATAAATAATTTTTTAATGATACAATTCTACTTCTTCTAGCTACCATTTTGGAAGCTAAAATGATGAGGCTTATTCTTAAATTATATGAAGAATATTTAGGATAAGAAATCAATTATGAGAAGAGTTATTTATTTTTATTCAACACACCTCCTAACTGACAAAAGAATATTGCTCAAATTCTAGGCTACATGATTAACTCTCTTGCTACTTCTTATTTGGGGATTCCTTTGGGTATAGAGAAAGTTTCTATGATAGTATGGAATACTCTTATTGATAGATTCCAAAATAAACTTACTAGTTGGAAAGGAGTTATTCTCTCTAATGTAGGTAAGTGTCTACTTATTAAAATTACTTTGAAAAATATTTCCATTTATATCATGTCCATGTTATTTATTCCTTCAATTGTGTATGCTAGAATTGAAAGGATTCAAAAACACTTTTTATGGACTAGTACTGAGAATAAGAATAGATTCCATCTTGTGGCATGAGATAAGGTGTGTTCTTAGAATAAAATGGGAGGCCTAGGTATTAAAATAATTAAGATAATGAATGCATCTCTTATCTCCAAAATGGATTGGAGATTATTAAAAGATGATTAGCGCTAGACTAATATTATCAAAGCCAAGTATTTAGGTTAGTAATATTCTCAAAAATTTCTTATTGAGGATCACCTTTTGAATGGATCTATTTTATGTAAAAACCTCAGCAAAATTAGGGGTTTCATTGAGAAGGGTTCTAAATGGAAACTTGGTGATGGTAAGGATATTCTATTATGGAAAGATAGATGGGCTAATTTTCAAAATTTGTAGTAGAATAGCTCTTGGACTCAGTTAGAGAGTTATCTTTCTTCCCATATTAGTGACAAAGTTAGTGATTACATTTAATACAACAATGGTAAGTTTCAATAGAAGGACCTCGCTCATATTATCTCCTATAACAGGCCTAATTTTAAATATATGGTGACCTCTCTTCAAGAGATTATTAATAACATTCAGATTAGCTAGTTGAGTCCTAGGGATGATTTTATTTGGATCAACTCTTTTGATGGTTCTTACACTATTAAGGCTAGTTATCAGCTAATTTTTGAGGAGACACCCACTAATTTTAACTAGAGTAGGATATGGTTCAAGGAGCTCACTCCCAAGATTAATGACTTTTTATGGATGGTTCTCAATAAAAGGATTCTCACCAATGATAATCTTATCAAAAGAGGTTTTATTATGCCTAACATGTGTTGCTTATGCAAAGAAGAAGCTGAAGACATTCATCACCTTTTATTACATTATTCTTATGCTAAAAATTTGTGGGGTCTTATCTTTTATATATTTGAGGTTTTCTAGACCTTTTCATTCAGACACAACATGCTTAGATGATTTTGGAAACTTAACTTTCCATACACCCTCTAGAGGATTTGGAAGGCTAGGAATGCAATCATTTTCAAAGATTACAAAAATTCCTATAAAAAATTAATTAGAGACATATTTTATTGATGCAAAATAAAATGTTCTTAACTTCAAGCCTCCCAAAAATCAAATTCTCCCTAAAGATGAGGACAAATTTCTTTCTAATTAGAATATTATTATTAGTGATTTTCAGATTAGAATTCCTACTATTGACAGATCTATTATTCAATGGATCCCTCCTCTAACAAATTGGTAGAAAATAAACTTTGATGGTGCTTATAAAGGCAATCCAAGAGCTATAGGAGGAGGTGGGATCATTACGGATCACATAGGCAATCTTATTACCCATGTTAGACCTATGGGCATACAATATAACCATTATGCTGAGGCACTTGATATTCTCTAGGGGATCAGGTTAGTGAGAGATTTCCATATCAAAATATAATAATTGAAGGTGATTCTTTGAATATCATTAATCACCTCAATGGTATTCATCCATCTATTTGGACTATCAGATACTTCATCCAAGAGGCTATCAGCATATATGAGGCCTTTTCAAATTACAAGATATGTCACACCTATAGAAAAGGTAAACATGTGGCAGAATCTTTTGCTAATATGGGGGTGATTAATAAACAAATTCAATTTTGGTTTGCTCATGACCAAATCCAAAAAAATATTAAGGATATCATTTTCAATGAAGGGGTAACTAGTTATTCTTAGCTATGGTATAGGTGATTTGATCAGTCATGTGAAGGGTAATAATTATTTAGATTTTACACACCTTATTTGAGATTATTTGGTAGGTATCCTACATTGGTCTTATTTGCATTATCATTTTCTTAGGTATTGAGTTGTGAAAAGTCAGTGTAGGAGCAGTCTGTTAGCTATATGATGTGTGCCTTTGTGCTAAGAACCTGCTACTAATGCCATGGGTGGATCTTCATGCTATGTTGAGTTGATGTGTGACCTGAATTGGAAGGCAAATGGAGAAATTTGGAAGAATTTAAATGTAGGAGGCTTCAAAAGTTTCATGTAGAAGATCAAGGGACGTGACAACCACATTTCTATCACTTTTGCCAACAATTGGAAAAATAGGGTTGTCATCCATAGAGGTAAGAATTTATCTATCACTGAAGAACTCATTACCTCTATCAATGATCTCAATAGGGATGGTTTGAAGTTATTCAAAATAAAATTGATCCATAAAATTTAAGCAATCTTATGCTTGCATATTTTAATCTTGCTTTACAATATTAATTTATGGTATAATTTTAAAAAATTGAATTAAAAAACATGAATTTAACAAAATAATTCACAACATTCAACACATAATGTGATAACGGAGTTCAGTACAAAGGCCTACGTCTTTGGGTCCAATATTGACTGATGTATTAGGAAAAATGCTTGAAAATTACTTACAAACATCTCTAAATTGAAAAATGAACAACTAGAAAATTATTTTATGGGCAAAAATAATTCTCGTCCCTTTTCAGACATTTTTCTAATTTTAGCCTCTAACACCCTCTGCAGACCACACAAACTCCTTTTCTATAGTATTTTAGAAAACTTTCTTGATTTCTATGCTTTCAAATACAAGTCTTAGAACTTTATATAGTGCTACATCCCATGGGTATGACGGTGGGATCCATATCCTTTTATCCCATAGTGCATGGTTTGAATCCATCCTCAATAGTTTTCAGTGGTAAAAGTTATCCTTTATCCCACATTTGTAAGTTGGAAGGTTCGTGAGATATGTATTTAACATGAAACTCATGGTTTATAATGCCAAGTTATTGGCATTAGATTTTTTTTTGGTGGGCATGGAATTAGCATATGAAATACGTGGGTTTCATGTGGCATTTATGTAGATGTTATGGATGTTTGGGCATGTAACATAAATATAACATGGGGTCACATCAAAACTCAAGGCATGACATGTGGTAAATATGTTGGGTATAATATGGAACATAGGATTATGTGTACATGGTGAGGTGGGTATGTTACATGGAAATGGTATGTTTATTTGGTTTGTTTAGAACATTTGGAATATTTAATTACAATATAGTTAAAATTGGACCATGATAAATAATTGATTAGTGGCAAGCCATATGGTGGCTTGAGGACCCACCACATGGTCCAATATCCTCTCACCACTTGTCATCCACTCACCACTTTTCAATGTTCAACTGGATGTTCTATCCAAACCCCAAATTTTTTTACTTGCCTGGTTCGATCTTCAATGTGTGATAACTTGCACGTATGGGCTCCATTTTAGGAACCACAAAATGCACTAGAAATCTCTTGATGAGATATTTACCATGATAATGATCAACCTAAAATTTGATGTCTTCTTTTTTAGATTAAATATGGATCCTTCTAGTCAAAATTTGACAAGGCTACATACGAGAAAAGGCTTTTGGAGGGTCCATGGTTAATGCCTTGGAATTTGTCAAAGTCGGTATTGCACGTTCCTCTCTCCCTACTCCTTTTAATGAGGTGGCTTGTATATTAGTTAGGTATGTGACTTTGGAAGGTAGGTATAACACTCTACCTCTTCATCATTTAGTCCTTATGAACCATTTCCATAAGGGCCCAAGGGTTAGTCTCCCATATTATATCTTGCAATCCATGGAAGCTTCTATTCAAGAATTTCAGGCACACAAACATGACCTACCTCTTCATGAAGGGGTTATTTTTCTTTTGCATCAGAATTATAATTTAATCTCTATTAATATTCTATTTCATAATAACCCCATCTAAACCTCCTACTTAGAGAAGGATTAAGACTAAGAATCCTAGATTTCATTCCTCACCTTCTCCTCCTCCAAAGAGGGTGCTTAGAAGTAGTGATAAAGGCAAGGGTCTAGTGCCTAGATTTCACATGGGTAAGTAAATTGCCATTGCAAAGAGCCTCCTTGAAATGGGATACATTGTTGTGCATTTTTGTCCCTCCCAACACAATCTCAAGGAACTTGGGATCAAATCTCAAGTTATACAGATTGAAGAAAGGATTAATGAGCTCAAGAAGGAGGTCACACAACTCAACAAGATTATTGATAAGGTAAAGAAGAAGTTGGATAACTCCTCCCATTATGAGACTAAGATGGAAGATATTTTCAAAATAATGAATCTTTGGAAGACACTATGGATCATATTAAGGCTAGGTATATTGATCATATGGCCATACACCAGGCCATTCTAGAGTTCCTTGAGTTTCAAGTTAGGCTATTTTTCATCCTTAGTAACTTGCATCCAAGCTTGTGGAAAGGTGGCACTGAGAATACTTATTCTCTAACCACCATTGACATGATAGACCCATCTCAAACTAATAATATTAATCTATTTAATGCATTATAGGGACTCCAAAATAGCTTCAACAAGCTCCTCAAGTGAAACTTCATTTTTTTTATTTTATTGTCTTGTTGTTGCTTTGGTGCTACTTTTATGCTGTGAATTTTTTGTTGATTTTTTTTTTGGTGTTGTTATCTATTAAGATACTCCCTGTTATTTCCCTCTTTTGACTTTTCTAGTTTTTAAACCTTTTTTGTAGCTAGGGGTTGGACCCCATTCTTTAAAAAAACCACTGTACTCATGTTTTATTTGGCTTTTAAGCCTTTTTTGGTTATGGGTTTCCTAGTTTTATTTGGTTTTTTAGCCTTTTTGTATTAGGTATGGTCCCTTTCAAAACCATTTACCAATAATAAAAAAAAGTATATCATGAATAATGACATTTAACACATCATTGTACCACATGTCATGACTTCAAACAAGGGTTAGACACCCTTACATTCTATTGGCAAAGCTCCCATTTCTTGAAATGGCTTAGATAGGCCTAAAACCATAAGAATTATAAACCTTAAACCTTCCAAACTACCTTAACATTGTCAAAAGATCCTTAATCTTATCAAATAGGAAAAATACCCCTCTCTAGACCTTACAAGACATCTTGACACTCCCTACCTCACTCAAATACCTTCATGGGGACCTAGTACATCAACCAAAGACCTCAATACATCCATGACATGATGAGTTGATAAGATGTCTCTAACACATATCATAATACCTCTGCCAAGACAAAAAAGGTCTAAAATGAAGCCAAAGAAGACATCATCATGCATGAAGGTCACCATGCATTTATTTGGGTGAGTTTCATGGAAAGTTTTTTATTGTATGGGTTTTCATTTGCCCTAGGTGGCCAAATTTCCAACTTTTTTGGTGATTCACAGGGTTGACCAGATTGTTGGTCAAGACAACCCACTCACTCTCTATGACAATGATAAAACTCAAACATGTCATTATGACTTGGATGACCACTTTATTGGACTACAAAACAAATTAGTACCTCATGACACCTCTTAGGGTTGAAAAAACCTAAAAGACAAAAAAATAACCAAAGAAACAACACCTAACACCTAAAAACTAACAACAAAGACACTAAAACAAATAAGGCAATAACTACAGACTTGTGTATGACACACTTATTGAAACAAGACAACTAACTATGAGAAACAACTAACTAGAACCCACCTCCTTTCTCCTCTAGGATAAAAAGGTAAACTCCTTTGATTAAGTTACATCCATGAGTTTAGATTGTTGCATGATTACTGGAGTATAATCAAGTATTGCTCATGAATGATGGTTCTCACTTATAGCTAAAGGAATCTACATGTTCATAATTTTTTAGGAGAGTAACTACACCTTATTACTCCATTCTCAAGTGTATGGGTTGGCTAAGTGAGTCAAGCAATGAATCATAATAATTATACACTTGTCTTCCTTGGATGATCAATGTCAATTCTCCCTCAATCATGAGCTACTACTGATTTGTCATGATCTCATGTAGTGATTACCTTGACAATTCTATCTAAGATGGTGGTTTTTCAAGGCCTTCAACCTTTTGGTAACTTTCCAAGCATGGATACCACATGTCATTACACTCTTCTTGATTCTACTTATGATACTCAAAATGATCAGATAGCATAGTGTTCTCTTTAAGACCCTTTTCAAGCTTTTCATGGGGTAGATGTGGATTATCTAAACTTGAACAAAAATTCCTCAAGTCCTCCCAAAAGGTCATTTCTTCATGATCAATTGAAAATACATGGAGTTCACTATCATTCTAACCATTCAATTATGCAACATTGTGTTGATCAAGTATCTCTAACTCTTTCACAGAGGCATAATAAGTCTAATGATATGTTGTAACCTATTCATCCTCATCTTCTATGAAGAATTCAATCTCATCAACCCACTCAATCTCTAGCTCATCTTGCCTTTCTACTTCTAAGCCTAAATTGTCTTCACTTGAGACCTCAACCTATTATCATATCTACCATTACAAGATATCATGTTGAGTTATTCAATCTCACCTAAGAATTCAAGGTAAAAATTTTACCAAGGATCATCTGACTCACTTTAAATGCTTTTAGCTTCAACAATGGTCTCATGTAGGTTATTTTCATGACTATCTCCTAGAGGAGAGGTTGGTTTTTCTTCATCTTTATCAACGTCAACATCATGCCACTATGAATGCTCTACATGATCAAACTTTACTTCATGTTCAAATTTTGATCTTTTGGGATGAATAGGGGTACCAATAATGATCTCTTCATTATAGGTGCTTGAAGTTTCCTTTTCACAGTGTTATAAAAACTCACCTACAATTGTAAAATGATCAAGATCTTGAAGGACTACCACTTCATTAATTAATATTGACAAATTTTTCTCCACGCCTAGATATTCAAATTCTACCTTTAATTAATTTGTTTCTTCTTCATAAGAGGAGGGGGTGAGAGAGTAAAGTTATTCATAAGCTTGCTTGATAGATGCTAGGGTTTTCTTCTAGCTTGGAGCCTTAGGAGTATCAAAATTGGACATTAAATTCATCTTCTTTCATTCTCCAATTACCTTATCAAACTTGTATGTACCATTGATCCTCATTAATGGTTACAATATGGAGGACTAATGGGGAACATGGAAAACTTGAGATAGCTCTTGAACTAGCCTCCATACACTTGTCCTCTTCTTGATTTTGAATATGCATATGAAAAGGTTCTCTTTCAAGGACATACATAACATAATCTGGGGTTTTAGTCCATGAAGGTCTTCAAGATGAAGTTATTATAGGCTCTTGAGAAGGAATGGGTGGATCTTTAAGGGGATATAGAACACAAAGAGGTTGATTAGGGATATGAGGTGGATTATAATCTATAATTGAGGTGTTCAGTGTGTAAGGTTCAAGATGAAACTTGGAGAGTGGTCTAGATATAATATTAAATCCTACATCATACCCAATCTTGAATAAAATGTAAGACAAATCAAAGGATAAGTACCCCACAATCTTGTCTATAAAGTCATTGGACAAACATAGAACAAAACAAGGTGGTAAGTCTGTAACAATAATGTATTATGAAATAGAGAGCTTGGGGTAAGCATGAAGGGTAAGTTTTAGGTCTTTGATGAGGTCAAATTTCCTTTTAGCTGATCCATTCTATTAAAATTCAAGGTTGGAAGTAGGTTCATATTTAAAATTCAAATTATCAACCACAAGCTTTGGAATAAATGAACTACTTTCTCTATCATCAAACAATCAATAATGGACTAAGGAGTCACTAATCATTATAGTCGTAAGGAAAGGAGATGGGGTGATTACCTTTGTTAGATGCTCTTAGTTTATAAGGATGTTTTGATGATGGATAAAGGCTTAGTGTTTCACTTCCTTTTGTTGCATAAGACATTCCTTCAACCTATCTCTTTCCTCCTTTATCTTTTCAATTTCTAATATCAAATCATCATTACTTTGCATAGGCTAACTATAAGAGACATCATTATATTACCATGATTGATTAGGAGGATAAGAGGGTTGCCATGGAGGTTAATATAACTCATAAGTGGGATAAGGTTCAAGACATTGTTGGTGATAAGCATCATAAATATGGCATGGGTGATAGGGTTATTGATAGAGAGATGTATAATATAAGTCTACCCCATAGATAGCCATAACTCATCATGGAACATATGCACAACAAGGTGAATTATCAATCAACAAGATGCTCTTACCATGAGATGATGACCCTTATCATGAAATTTTGACTTTAAACTTATCATGTGAGTACTTGAAGTTTCTTGAGATGAGAAAGATGCTACTAGTGAATGCTCTAATGCTTGAATCTAGTCCCAACAGGCATACCATAATTTTTATCTCTCCAACTTACACCCTAGAAGGAGGTTGTTAAGTCCTAAATTTAAGGTTGGGGTAACATGGGAATAACCTAAGCTTGTGAGTGACCTATGGCTAGGCTAAACCTCTATATTATGGGACTAACTCCCCTGGTACATCTTTTTGGACTCAATTCACTAAGACCTACTACTATTAGGGTGAAAAGGGATATAGATGCATAAAAAAAACCTAACCTAAAATATGGTATTGCACTAATATAACTTATCCACTTTGTTTGAACTCTTAATAACACTAATGAGCTAATCATGAATTAAAGCACCATCTCTAAGGATCTTATGCACTAATTTTTTACATGAAGGTCATGGTGAATGGATACAACTTAGAGGTGATGGGTGATAGGCCTATCTTGAGCCACTTCCAACCAGGTTACAGTACAAATATGATCACCAATCTTAGACACATCATATAACCTTCATAAGATAACTTATCAACATGTAGGTGTGAAAAGGACATGTCAAGAGAGAATTTATACCACTTATTTACATTAAAATAAGCATATACACACTAGATACTAATCATGGAGAAGCTGCAATAGTCCATTAATAGTTCAAGAGGTTTTCCAAGTATTAATCTAGGTAGAGTTTCCTCATACCCAAGTGGGATAAAAATAAAAGACTCAAGGCCTGAATATATAGTGTTGTGTACAAGAGAGATAAAGGAATCCTAAGTGGTACGAAGAGCCTATAATGGTCATGTAATAGTCATAAAAGTCCTCTACAATATTCTATGCATTGGTGTTCATAAATGGGCCCTTTAAGCATTAAGATGGAGTGGTAGAGGTTGTAGTTGACTTATTAAAGGCATATACATGCCCAAAATGGTCAATCATTCTTTATTTTGAAATTATAAGGTGAAAATGAGGTGTAATTAGGCCTCTATGAGGCATTGATCATCCCACCATCCCTTGTGCATGTTGACTAGGCTATAAAATTGCCCTTTCCTTCATATTCACCATGGAGAGGTACCTTGTTCACCCTTATCATAAGTTACATGGTGTAACAACTCTGTGTTGACTCTCGTAATAGTCCCTCAATGATAACTTTCATCTCCCCTTGTTGACCCAAGTAGGCTAATTAGGCTACTAGGCCTAGTTATCTGACTATTAGTTGATTAAGTACCCATAAAACCTACATAAGACCTATATTATAGGTAAATGAGCATGATTTATATCTAAAAAAATGTTATACACCATGAAATATGTGATCTCAAGCAATATACATCTACAATTTTGCCAATTTGGGTGACTACATCACTTTCTCTTAGCATATGTAGATTGGCTATTTGGTGTGGACTTATAGAGGCATTTATAGGCATATTTTTAGACATACTATGATTTTAAAAGGTGAAACAAGTCTCAAACCTCTCCTCCAATGATTAGAAACTTTTTAATCATCTTTGTACCTGCTACACCCTTAACCTTTGGCATGTCTAGGGATATGTGTGGCTGACTTATGGCTTACATACCTCTTTTATATTCTTATTACATTTATCTATGTTCTTAGTTAGATCAACATATGGAATAACCATGGATAAGTAGACTATATATAAGAGGTAGTGTTTAGTCTTTGATCATCATGTTAAGTATTCTTCTCTTAGTACTTTTTGTGGAGGTTACCCCCTCGAAGTAGCTTTTTTATATTATCTAGTATTCTACTCTGTTGTCAATTATTTTTGTGTGATATCTCATATTTGATTATTTTGTATGATATATAATCATTTTGTGTAAAAATCTAATGAATTTCATTACAATTGGTATCAAATACTTGATTTGGGAAAGTTTCTTGTGATGTTTTTTGGATTTGGTGAGGCATGACTTCTAAGAGAGGAAGGAGCAAAAAAACATAACTTCCAATCTAGGAAGAATTATTTTTTTTTGTCAATGCAGTATTGTATAAAACACTTTTTTTAAAAAAATAATTAAAAAAAATTGGAAAAAAAATTCACCTTGCATCATTATATTCATTGGATTCCTCTAAATGAGACAATTGCAATGGTATATTTTGTCAAAACACTTTTTTGTGCCAAAATGTGTTACCCTAGTACATAAAGGTAATCATTAGATTTATCTTAGTGAGGTGATTATAATGGTACCATCTCTTGGTACATTTTTTTTAGGGAAAAACCCCTCTTAGGGTTTGTATATGGCCAATCCTTCAACATAGGGATGAAAAGGGGGGCAAGAAACTTCTAAGCCTCCTCCCAGTGACATGGAATCTAGAACTTAAGATTTCTTGATTTCTCAACTTCAAGCTGACATAAAGGGCTTGGTGAGGCATGCTAACTTTATTATAGTTCAAAATGATGTTTTAAGGATGTGAAAATATATTAATGGGGTTCACACTCTATTGAATAATATCACTACTTCATTATCTTTTCTTTCCTCTTAGTTATAGTCAAAAAACCCTCCACTTCATCATTTGGGTCCTCCTCTCTACACTACCAACTCCAATTCTGGTGTGAAATTGATGTTCCCCAAAGTGACATGCATAAGTTTTATGGTAAAGATCCTCCCACTTAGATTACCCAAATTAAGAATTTATTTGATTTACATCAAACTTCAAGTTCTTAGAAGGTGATATTAGCATCTTTGTATCTAGAACCTAAGCAGTTCATTTTGTATTGCTAGTTGTGTGCTCAAAAGAAAAAGAATGGTGGTCCTATTACATGGTCTATTTTTACTAAAGATTTGTTGGCTCATTATTGGAATAATTTTTTTGAGAACTAATTCAGCCAGTTAGCCAAACTATGATAAATGCGAATTATGAAGGATTATATTCATCAATTTTAGAATCTATCCTTATGGGTGAAAGACATCACTAAGGAAAATTTTACTGATCTATGTTTGGGTGGATTCAAAGATAGAATCCAATTTGAGTTTCAAATGTTTAACTAGAGAATCTGTATCATAAGATATCCCATAGGCATGCATGGTAGAGGAAAAAGATATGGTTAAACAAAAAACCTTCACTAATGGTCATGATCACACTTTTCCAACACCATCATATCCTCAACCTACCAGACTGACACCTTGATAAATTGAGGATAAGTAAGCCAAAGGGTTATTTTATGGTTTTGATATAAAATGGATCAAATATCATCATTATGCTAAAAATAATAAATTTTATATCGAAGATGCCAATGATAATGACGATGATGAGGAGTCACTTGGCAAGGATGAAGAAGGTATTGACAAGGAATCTGAAGAATCTTATCCTACTATTTATTAGCATTCCCTTTTAGGCATTAATACTCCTAAAACTCTTAAGGTGGTTTTTTTCCTAAAGAAATAGGTCGTTATTTTGATTGATTCTAGGAGCACACAACTTCATCAATAATAAGTTGGTTTCTCGCTTGAACTATTTCATTTATCTTGCCCCAAAAGTTTAGGTCATGATTGTAAATGGTGGTACTATCAGTTGTTCACAAAAATACCATAGTATTAAGCTAGCCATGAGATATTAATTTTTGGATTCTCTTATGTATTCTATTCCCAAGGAGGGAGATAATATTATTTTGGGAGTACAGTGGCTCACCACTTTGGGCACTATTAAGATGAATTTCCAAGAATTATTCACACATTTTCACTCTGAGGGAAGGACATTTAAGCTAAGGGGATTAAGGGATAAATCACAAAAAAAATTATCTCTCATCAAATTTAAAATATTCTCTAAAAGGGTGCTAAAGGATTTGTAGCTCGCTTGTTTTCCATGGAAGTTCAACCAACTCAGCCATCTACACCTCTTGATCTACAATAAGTGATTAATGCCCATTTAGTTATTTTTGGTGACATGTTGAAAGGACTTTCACCTAGCCACATGAATTATCATGCTATAAAAATTATTCTTGGTAATACACCACCCAACATTAGGCCATACAAGTATCCCTATGCCTAGAAAAGTGAAATTAAAAATATGGTATAGGAGATGTTAGATGCAAGAGTTATTTTCCATATCCAAAGCAAATATTCTTCACTAGTTATCATGGTGTGAAAAAAAGATGACACTTAGAGGATGTGATATAACTATAGGGAACTCAACAAGTACACTATCAAAGATAAGTTTCATGTTCCTATCATTAATGATTTTCTAGATGAATTAAATAGTACTCTTTATTTTACCAAGTTAGATCTGCATTCTAGGTATCATCAAATCTAGGTCCATGATGAAGACATACCAAAAAATACTTTCAAGACTTATGAGGTTCATTATGAGTTTTTGGTTATGCTTTTTGGGCTAACAAAATCACTGTCCACCTTTTAAAGTTTGATGAATACTATTTTTAGGCCATTTTTTAGGAAATTTGTTCTAATATTTTTTGATGATATCCTAATTTATAGTAAAAATTGAGAAGACCATTTGCACCATGTGAAATAGGTACTCTCAATTTCGGAAGAACATCAATTGTATGCCAAACCTTCCAAATTTAATTTTATATATTATAATGTTGAGTATTTAGGTCATTTGGTTTCACATGCAGGAGTAAAAGTGGATCCTAAAAAAATCTAACCAATGGTGGACTAGTTGATTCCTAAGACACTCAAGCAACTAAGGGGATTTCTAGGGCTAACTAGTTACTATCATAGGCTTGTCAAAAACTATTATAACATTAGAGCTCCACTCACATATTTATTGAAGAAAGACTCATTTTATTGGACTGTTATAGCTACTAGGGCATTTGAACAATTGAAATTGGCTATGTGCACCACTCTAGTGTTGGTCACTCCTAATTCTTCCAAGACTTTTATGGTTGAATGTGATACATCTGGGTATGGTATGGGTGTATTAATCATGCAAGAAGTTAGACCACTTGAATTTTAAAGCCATTAACTTAAGGGTAAAAATAATCACAATCCCATTTATGAGAAGTAAATGATGGTCATTTTACATGTAGTCAAACAATGGAGATCTTATTTGATGGGTCATCACTTTTAGGTAAAGACTAATCATGATAGTCTCAAATATTTTTTTAAACAATGGTTGTCATCTAAATAAAAAAAATGGGTAACTAAGATATTAGGTTATGATTTTGAAATAATTTACAAGAAAGGCAAGGACAATGTAGTGGTAGATGCACTGTCTAAGAAGGATGAATCAGTTGAGGCATTAATATATGTTATGACCATTCTACAAGTAGATTGGATATAGGAAACATGATTAGAATGGGATAATTATAGGGATGCCCATGATTTGATTCAAAATATTTAGTAAGGTTTGAGTGGATTTGAAAAATTCATATAGAAGGGTGATGCATTATGGTATAAAGATAGATTGTAGCTATGTAAAAATTATTTCTTAAAAAAAAATCCTTCAGGAACTTCATGCAACTCCAATTGGGGGTCATTCAAGATTTTTGAAAACCTATCATAGAACCAAGCAAGATTTTTTTTAGAAGGAATCATGGGGGATATCCAAAAATATGTGGTTGAATGCATGATTTGTCAATAAAATAAAGGAGAAACCATCAAAACCCCAGGTCTTTTGTAGATTTTATCCATCCCTAGCCAACATTGGGAAGAGGTGTGTATGGATTTCATTAAAATGTTACCAAGATCTGATGGTCAAAATGTTATCATGGTTATGTTATATCATCTCAATAAGTATGATCATTTATGTTCTTTATCAAAACCATTTGTTGCTATTACAATAGTTTTTGCTTTTCTCAATATGGTTCATAAATTGCATGATACCCATAAGATCATTGTTAGTGATAGAAATCCCATCTTCACTAGTAATTTTTGGACTAATTTAGTTACATGTTTGGGCACCCAATTAGCTCATAGTTCATCCTATCATCCTCAATTAGATGGAAAAATTGAGGTAGTCAACAAATGTCTAGAAGGATATCTCCATTGTTTTATTTTTGATAAATAGGATAAATGGATTCATTGGTTTCCACTTGCCAAATGGTGGTATAATACTTTTGTTTATTGTTCTTCCAAAATGTCTCCTTTTTTGGCACTATATGGATACCACCCTCCATCCATCACTTCAACCTTGAAGGTCCATCCTGAAGTTCATGAAATTGAAGAACATATTCACCATCAATAAGAGGTATTTGAAAGTTTTCATGAAAATTTAGCCATGGCTCATAATCACATGAAGCAACAGGTAGATCAACATAGGAGTGAGAGGCATTTTGGCATTGGTGATTGGGTCTTTGTTTGATAGTAACCATATAAGAAAATGTCGTTAAAGAAATAAAAAAAGGATAACAAGCTATCCCCTAAGTATTATGGGCCTTATCAAATCTTGAAAAAAATTGGTAGTGTGGCCTACAAGTTAGAGTTTCTTTCCTCCACTCACATACATCCAATATTTCATGTATCATGCCTAAATAAAGTCATTAGACATATAGTTTCTACTAAAACTAAGTTACCAAAATTGGATGAGGAAGGAAGAGTTATTCTTGATCTTAAAGTAATCCTTCAAATGTACAAAAAGTAGCTATAGTATAGAGTGATTAAGGAGTACCTAATAAAATGGAATAATCTATCTTGTGAATATGCCACTTAAGAGGATGAATCTTTTGTGCAACAACATCTAGATTTGACTCAATTATTGAGGACAACATTGTTTTGAAGAGAAGGGGCATGTTATGCCCTTAACCTTTAGCATGTATAGGGATATGTGTGGCTGACTTGTGGCTTACATACCTCTTTTATATTCTTTTTACATTTCTCTATGTTCTTAGTTAGGTCAACCTATGGAATAACCATGGCTAGGTAGACTATATATAAGAGGTAGTGGTTAGTCTTTGATTATCATGTTAAGTATTTTGCTCTTAGTGTATTTTTAGAGGTGGTAGCTTAGGATTGTGTAACTTGAGTTAGGATTAAATACCCAATTTAACATTTTTATTTCATTATATTATTTTAAAAACACTTTTATGCCCTATACCAACCTATTACATCTTCTCCTAATGTTATCCCTACTTGGGAGGGTCTGGGTTGGTCAATAATATTGAAGATGGAGTCTTGAGTAGCCGAGAATGGTTTTAGGCCTAATGGGTCTAAACTAACTATCAGAGGTCTAAGTTAAATGTATATATTTTATGGTCTCAAAATAACTATTTTACACTCCTCCCATTGTTCCATAATTTCTCATTTTTCCCCAACCACCTAAACTCCATCTCTCTCCATTTTCTCATGTGACTGCCTGTAGGTCTCACTACCAGTTTGAGTGATTAACAATAATGTATGGAGTTGAGTGGTCTCATTCCTTCACTTTAATATTTATGGCATTAAATTGATGTAATATTAATTCATTCTTTTACAAAACCCTTGGGATTAGGCTCTCCTTATATTCTTCATACTGCATGCCCTCATACAGTCAAGTCAAGGGTTTGTAGGAGGTTAAGCCTTTGTAGCCCTAGTGACTTGACTGCATGATTTCCTATCTCATATTGAAGATCCCATCATCATTAAACAATTATTAGGATTTATAACTCCCTTTTTATGTGTTTTTAATTCTCAAATAACCTAAAAACTTGCATATGCCTTTAATTCTAGTGTAGGCCTATGTGTACCAATTTAGACCTAAAGGCCTATTAGGTCATTAAGCTATTTCTCTCTTGGACCTAAGACTCTATCAATTGAAAACCTTGTTATACTTTCTCACTTCCATTTTCCTAATGTTTCTAGGACTTATCTAACATTTAAATAAGTGAAAGTCACTAGTTTAGGCACTTACCTGTTTAGGCCTATGTATATGATTAGGCTCCTTACCTCAAAGGACCAAGGAATATCAGTGTGTAACATTGAGAAAAATTCAAGGCATATTGAGAGACTTAATTTTTATGTTTATGCCTACACTTTCACTATCTTTCTAATGATATTGTTTGCAAGTAGAAATCTTGTATTTTGGTTGTGTATGGGGACTAGGTTTGCCTAAGCTATTGATATAGATAACCCCTTTCTTGACACCTTCAATCACTAATTTGATGGAAATATAATGTAGTAAATTTAATCCACTAGCACAAACACCTTGAAACTTATTATTAGGCTACACTTTCTACTCAGTCATCTTATCCTCATGATTAATTATATATACTTTATGTCCTTTGACTGTGTATGATAGATGAGTCTTATTTTTTTGAGTGTTTTTGACCTTCAATGGAGTATATTTTATTATCATGTCCTAGTAGATAATATTCTCATTATTAATACAGATTCTTCCCTAAGGCTCTTATTTTATCAAGAATGGCCTTAATCAACCACGTAGTCTAGACCTTGCTTATAGTCCAATGGATGCTTTAAGCCTATTGCTATGATGATCATAATTAAACAATAAATTTTACATTTTCATCTTCCTTTCTCTAAGTGGTATGATAATTTAAAGAGTTTTGTTGTCTCCAAACTGGTCTTATCTCTCCAAACCCTTAATTTGTTTATGGGACTACCTTGGGCCTTGTTAAGCTGCTTAAACATGGTTGTGTTTAGGTTACCTTCTTAGATTACCCCTAATTGTTAAGTATATTAAGTAACTCCCTCCAAGTTATAGTGAATAATCATCGTTAGGGGAAATCACTCCCTATTGATACTATTTGAAAACCACAACTTCAAGGCACTAAAACTCTCTTTAAGACCCCATAAGGAAGTCAATTCTCTCAAGTAGGTTTGTCTAACTATCTTGATGCTCCTTTTTACATTCATAACCTCTTAATGCTCTCAACCTCATCATAGGTTTTGCATATTATAATTATCCATCTATAATTTTTTCTAAATCCTAATAATATAACCCATATTGATCGAGGATCCACATTCACTTTGAGATAGAAGTTGTCAAATTTTCAAATTGATTAATAGATTAGTGTGGATCTTGTCACGATATTTTTGTCACAATTTACAGCTCATGAAATGGAGTTTGTATGCAAAAGATATGGCTGGTCAAAGTTGTGGTCAAACTTGGTTAATAGGATGACATGGAAAATGTGGACCAATAATAATGTGACAGGTGGTAGCTAGTTCATATGGGAAAATAGTGGGTTTCAATCATTTGTCTTTGGCAGGTGAATGTAGTCATCTTTGATAGGTGTAATGTAATGGATAAAAAATTTGGGGTTTGGATAAAACATCCAGTTGGACGTCGACAATTTATGAGTAGTTAACAAGTGGTGAGTGGAGACTAGACCACGTGGTGGGTCTTCAAGCCACCATGTGGCTTACCACCAATTATTTTCCATGGTCCAATTTTTATTTCCTAAATGTTCCAAACAAACCATATATGTCACCACACACCTTCCATGTTACATTCCCAAACATCCATGTTACATTCCAATATCCATGTTCCATCCACCAACATGCCACTTAATATCCATGTGAAACCCAAACACCACCACATACTTACCACATGCCATCACATTCTTTAACATGCCCACAAAAAAAAATTCCCATGCCAAATACTTAGCATTATAAATCATGAACTACGTGGTTAATATATATTCCATGCCCTTACCCACTTTCCAGTGTGGGAATAAAGATAAACATAAGCCACCAAAAAATGTTGAGGAGGGAATTGAACCCATGACCTATGGGATAAAAGGATAAGTACCTAGCCATTACACCTATGCATTGAAACACTATATAAAGTGAAAAATATTGTATTTTAATAACAAGTCTCAACCAAGTAGCTAAGAGCTTAAGAAGCAATTAGCACTCTTCCTCAGTTTTGAGGTATCAAGAAGATTTTTAAGACTTTGGAGTAAACTAGAGAATTGTTCTAGACTCTAAGCTAGTTCCAACCATAGGTTGAGTGTCTAGATATGAGGAAATTTTTTATACTTTTTAATGCCTCAAAATGAATCCTTGGTAGGCTATGTATAAGCCATAACAGACTAGTTTGTAGAGATCTCCAATTTTGAGAGACTTGAAGAGGTTTTCACATCTCAGTGTAAACTAGGGATTTGTCTTAGACTCTGAGATGATTTTAATGGTGTGTTAAAATCCCTATGATGATTTTTTTAAGACCATGTTATAAGTATATATTTGAGACTTTTGATAGAAATCCACAAGATTATGAGATTGCAGTGTTGATAGTAAGGTAAAAGGTCTATTCATGGGTATCAGGACTTTTTGAAGCTGTATTGTATGCAATCTTAGAGTGTCCATTTTACAATTGTGAGGGTTGTTCATGTACTTACAATTCATAGAAATGGATCAGTTCATACTATAAGCAAACTTGGAGACGTAGGCATTATAAAACTCCATAATCAACTCATATGTAGTGTGGTTGGTATTATTGCATTATTTTTCATTTAATTTGATTGATTTATAGAATAATTATTGGTATATTTAATAATTGCCTACAAAGTATCCAAGGTAAATTTTTTGCATCAAAATTAGTGCTAGTTTATAGATCATATTTGGTATTAGAGTGGTTATTGCCTTTTGTGGTTATTGAGACCAACTTAGCCATGGATTTGTATCCATGGATTTAGTTGTCCATAATAATATAATATTGGGATCAATGATGCAAATGATTATGTCAAGCCAATGGGAGCAGGCACAATAGATAGCAAAATTGAACACCATGGTGGTGAACATGAGTGCCCATCAGTACACTAAGGATCAATAGATCATTGAAATCTAGTAGAAAGTTGATTCTCTTTTTTGATTAGTTAGAAGAAGAGTAAATATGGAATAAAAATAATCTAGATGATCCAAGTACTTCATATAGTCTAATATGCAATCATTGCTTGAGACGTAGACATGTGGTAGAACATTGTTGGCTGTGACATCCTGAATGAGCACTACAGTGGTTCCATTAGAGGAACATGGGTAAAGGAAAGAATCTTACTATTCTAAGTACCAATTAGCATTCAAAATCCCTAGTTAAATAAAGGACACCATTTGGACCTCCAGATATTATTTTACAATCTATGAGAGCCTCCAGGTAGAATATTCTAGTTGTTATAGAGGGATGTGTCATTAGACTTGTTTTTGATGGGGACATCAGAATAGGTTATGTGACCACTAATGTAGTATGTCAAGTAGTCTTTCCAATAGTTCCACTACCACATGATAAAATAGTTGGCATATAGAATGGTATTATCCAAGGTGTGGCAACAAGTTGTTACACCTTGTGATTTGTAGTTGGGAGACAGTTCTCATATATGGTGACTCTCCATATCATCCCTTTGGAGATGGATGAGATGGATCTAGGAAATTTATATCTCTTCACTTGATAAACATCATTTAGAGATCATATCATTAAGCTTTGATTGGATCATACTTGGATCATATAATTCGAGATGAGGTAGGTCTCTAGACCTAGTCATGATGATTCTAGTTAGACATTGAACTCGTATGTACTAGGAGACCATCAGGAGCCTAAAGACAAGCTATATGATGATTTGTAGAGAAACTATTGAAGAAGTTAGGCCCACACTAGGATCTTATAGTTGGTAAGGAATATTTAGTGTATTTTAGGTTATCCAGTATAAATAATGTGCTAGTTAGATGTATGAATAAGACCCATATGACATACATCGTGCATAGTTGTAAAAAGACCCATAAGGTACTATTTGTGTGTGTGTGTGTGTGTGTGTGTGTGTGTGTATATATATATATATACATTATATAATTTGTAGTTTTTTATGTTATGAAATTCACCTATAGAGAAATATTAAATGATAGGTTTATCATACTCAATTTATCTTATCAAATTTTTAGGTAGACATTTTCCATTAAAAATAGCATATGTAGATTAGGGTATGCTTGTTTTTTTAATTATTATTATATAGAGAATAGTTAAGTAAACTTAGGAATAAATCAATCCACATGTAGTTATTATAAGGCCATGTAGTAGAACAAGACATTGATGGACATGCTAAGAGATCACAAGACTAGTTATGTGTAGAGGCTCTTGTGAAGCTATGTAATAGAGGAATTCATCACATCTTAGTTTTGTGCAGAGGCTATTAATGGCCATATAGTTGTAGAGGATTTGTGAAAGAAGTGATCAATCAGTTACTCCAAACATTATATGTGTAGTTATGGAACCTACATATACTAATAAAGACCCATTAGAATTATTCAAAACCAGCTAGCATTTTAGAGGATTAGTATAGCTTCCAGTTGTGAAGTAGTAGTTTTGGAGACCATAGAGTCCACTAAAAAAATCTTCATGAGACAATATGAAGTACTAAATCTAATACCATATTTTGGTGGACTAAAAGCCCTCTTAGTGGGAAGGATTGATCTAGGAGGATCCACATTCACTTCAATATAGTTATCAAATTTGTAAATTGATTGATAAAGCAGCATAGATCTCATCATGAGATTTTTGACACAATTTATGGTTCATGAAATGGAGTTTGTATGTGAAAGATATGTCTAGTCAAAGTTGTGGTCAAACTTGGTCAACAAGATGATGTGGAAAAAATGGACTAGTAAGAACATGACACATGGAAGTCAATTCATATGATAAAATAGTGGGTTTTAATCATTTATCTTTGACAAGAAAATGTATTCATCTTCGATAGGCATAACGTAATTGGTAAATATTTTGGGGTTTAAATAGAACATCCAGTTGGATGTCAATAATTGGTGAGTGGTCAATAAGTGGCGAGTAGAGATTAGACCACATGGTGATTCCTCAAGCCACCACATGGCTTGCCACTAATTATTTTCCATGGTCCAATTTTTATTTCCTGAATGTTCCAAACAAACCATATATGTCACCACACACCTTCCACGTTACATGCCCAAACATCCACATTACATTCCAATATCCACATTATATCCACCAAAATGCCACTTAATATCCATGTGAAACCCAAACACCACCACATGCCATCACAACCTCAACATAACCACCAAAAACAATGACCATGCCAAATACTTGTCATTTTAAACCATGAACTACATAGTTAATATATAGTCCATGCCCTTACCCACTTTCCAATGTGGGAATAAAGATAAGCATAAGACACCAAAAAATATTGAGGGAATTGAACCCATGACCTATGGGATAAAAGGATAATTTCCCAACCATTTCACCCAAGTGTTGAAACACTATATA
The DNA here is from genome assembly GCA_037957365.1 of Torreya grandis. Classification (NCBI taxonomy): domain Eukaryota; kingdom Viridiplantae; phylum Streptophyta; class Pinopsida; order Cupressales; family Taxaceae; genus Torreya; species Torreya grandis. The sequence goes on along the minus strand of JARHVA010003659.1, from coordinate 40,627 downwards.
AAGTGCACAATATTGTATTTGAATAAAAGGTCTCAGCCGAGTAGGTAAGAGCTTAAGAAGTAATTAGTACTCTTCCTCAATTTTGAGGTATCAAGAAGCATTTCCAAACTTTAGAGTAAACTAGAGAATTGTTATAGACTTTGAGCCGGTTCCAACCATAGGTTGAGTGTCTAGATAGGAGGAAATTTGTTGTATTTGTTAATGCCTCAAAGTGAAGCCTTGATAGACTGTGTATAAGCCTTAATAGATCATTTTATAGAGATCTCCAATTTTGAGAGACTTGGAGATGTTTTCACATCTCGATGTAAACTAGGGATTTATCCTAGACTCTGAGATGATTTCAATGGTGTGTTGAAATCCTTGTGATGATTTTTTTAAGACCATGTTATAAGTCTATATTAAATACTTTTAGTGGAAATCCACATGATTACGAGATTACAATGTCGATAGTAAGGTAGAAGGTCTATTCATGGTTATCAAGACTTTATGAAGCTATTTTGTATGCAATAGTAGAGTGTCCATTTGAAAATTGTGAGGGTTGTCCATGTGCTTTAAATTCATGGAAATGGATCGGTTCATACTATAAGTGAACTTGAATATGTAGGTATTGTTAAACTTTGTAATCAACTCCTATGCAGTGTGGTTAGTATTCTTGCATTATTTTTCATTTAAGTTGATTATTTTATAGAATAATTATTAGTATATTTAATAATTGCCTTAAAATTATTCAAGGTAAACTTTTTTCATGAAAATTAGTACTAGTTTATGGATCACATATCATAACTTAATCCTCTAGCTACCAATAGATCTTTGTCTCCTTAGTGTGCCAGTATAGGCCTATAGGTGTTTAAATGAAGGGTTTTCTCTCAAAGTCTAAGGATGATAATAAGCCTAAGTAGAGGGTAGTGAGTAAGATTTAGTCAGTTACATAGGGTATAAGTATGAATAATACATAGGATTCATGTATATTTTGAAGTAATCTAATGACTTTCTATAGTTACCTTGCCCTTCACTTGCCAAGGAAGTCACACATCACTCATGGTAGTCACCATAGAACCAGACTTGAAGGGTTGTTTGGAATGATGGTGGATTATTTGAGTGCTTGGGGGATATAATATGATTAAATGGACTCAATGAAAACATGACCAAATCCTAAACACCATCAAATGCCTCCACTTTATGCACCAAGATTCTACAACATGAGAAACCTCTTTGCAGTCTGTAAATGGAAAGAATATGAAGATTTATCTATTCCTACACCCACACACATGTGAAATAAGGGTAAGTAGTATCATTTAAGGACACTGAGGACTTATGGAACACACTCCAAGCATTTATTTTCAAAAACACCTCAAGGATGCACCAAAACCATAATCATTTTGATCCCATACAAGATGAAGAAGGCCATTTGAGTGACCAAATTGTTATCATTTGTTCATAAAGTATAAGACATGGATTTGTATATAAATGAAATTAATTATAATGTCAAGGTACCCATTTCCTCTTCCCAAAGTCTCATATCTTTATTTTCTTTCTCTTATGTAGAATGACCAAAAATCTGAACGCTTGTCTGGATTGCCAAGGAGCTCAGTATAGAGAGAGGAATAGTTTTGGGATTATTTTATATATTTTATACTTGAAAATATTTGTATACATATATAATTAACCCACATATAATATATAATTCCCTTCTATATGTACTTGACTCATATAGATCTATACAACCTACAAAAGCACTTATAAACACTTTCTTTTCTTTTCTTTTTCAATGTTTGTGACCTTGAGATGAAATTGGAGGGTGAAGGGAGGGAAATATAAGTCATACCATATTTAAAAACCTATGTTATGGTTGGGGGAGTTAAATATGTGTATTTTACCATGTGTGAGACCTAATTTATGAGTGTGTGGTGAATTTAAGTCCCAAAATGGATCCCTTTAAGTATGAAACACCTTGAAAGTGACAATATGATTAAAATGGGACACTTTGGAACCCATATAAGCAAATTAACATCAAAATATTCCACACTTTAAAATGTTTATAGGGACAATATATTCATGTGAGGTATTTGAGGGTCATTTGGTTGCTTTTAAGGGTGAATTAAGATTGGATAAGTATACCATGAATAATGAAATTAAACACATCATTGTACCTCATGTCATGACTTAAAACAAAGCTTAGACACCCTTACATGCCATTGGAAAATATCTCCTTTATTTAAATGGATTTGATAGGCCTAAAAACATAAGAATTAGAAACCTTAAACCTTCAAAACTACCTCAAATTTTTCAAAATATCCTTAATCATATCAAACATAAAAAATACCCCTCATTAGACCTTACAAGGCATCTTGACACTCCCTCCCTCATTCAAAGAACATCATGGGGGCCTAACACATCAACCAAAGACCTCAAGATAACCTGTTGAGGTCAACATACCCCTATTTTTTGAAAATTGAGACCCTTGAGATAGTTTGAACCTTAGAATTGAGATCTTGATGTTTTACTCTTTATTATGATTTGAATATTATCTATACCTAATGATATTGGCCTATTTATTCATGGTTTTGTTTAAAACTTGCCTAATGCTGATAATAATTAATCTTCATGTCTTAAGATTACAAGTTTCATGGATCTCCCTTCAATATATTATACTAAGATTTTCATAGATTAGCTTTATCCAGGCTTTGATATCCTTTGATCTAAAGATTCTCATAGTTGGATTCATAAAATGAAACCCTCTTCTTAGAAAACCCTAACTTGAACCCTTGGTTCAAATTCAAATATTGGTAGGAATACATTTGGTGGGAATATCTCAAATTTATTTTAAAATTAAGCCCAACTTTGCCCAACTTGAAAATCCTATCTAGTCTCCTTTATTTTCCCCTTTCCTATTCTTTGTGTTTCTAACATGGTATAATGTTTATGTTAAGAAGGTCCTTTATTTTAGCATGGCCCCTTTTACTATAAACTTATCCTAAAGACTTAAACCTAAGTACCTATTTGTATTTATCAATGCAAATGAGACCTTAGTCTTAAATATTTAACCTAAGTTTCTATATACCCAAGCCCTAACTTAAATGCCTTGCTTCTTTATAAATATGATGGTCCGTGATTTATCACAAGGGGATGATCTAATGGATTAAAGAAAACCAGATGAATCTGAGCATTTTATCCTTCACACTAATCCTATGAGATCACCAAGATAATGATTGATGGTTTGTGATTTAGTGGGACCAATGATCAAATAGAGTGAATACAGTGATTAAAAGTCAAAAACTCATGAAGCTATATAGAGCCACCAAGTGGCACTCCCACATTCTAAGATTTATATCAAAAGGTCCCACACATTGAATTGAACTAATGGAATGTAACTACGTAGATCATGATCAAAGGCCTACGCTTCATCATAGCGATTGATTCAATGAAGCATATCAAATCCAAGGTCTATGGACTAGAAAGGTTTCATGAGCTTAAAATTAACATTCGTGTAACCATCATTTGGTGTTTGTGAGGCCATAATTGATGTTTGTGAGATAGTCAACTTTAAGCCCATAAAACCTAATGATCTAAAACTTTAAATTTGACATTCACATGATCATCATTTGACATCTGCGAGGCTGTCATTGACATCTATGAGACCATAAAATTTAAGATAATGGATTATTTTGCTTAAGAGCAAGATATACTCCAAAAATGTTATTAAAAGATCATGGATTGCATTATAGACCAATAATACCCCTTGAAGGATTTTCAAACACTTGATATCTTTGAACTACAAATAATGAAATGATATCACATTCTAAATATATGCAGAGATGAATTTAGTCTAAGTCAATATCCTAAGGTCCCCATTGATTTTTTTTGAATACCATGAACCTTAGGATAGAGACTTATATTAAGTCTTATTTCAAAAGGGTCCTTGTGACATAAAACTTATCCCAAATGCTTTTAACCAAAGGTTTTATCATGTTTATTAATATAATAAATCCCTAGGTCAAAACCCAAATTTTGGTCCTTATATTACTTTGACCCCTTTGGGCATGTTCTAAAAGCTTAACATAAATATTTTATACCAAATTATGTGTTGTGTTTATTAAATACATTGTAAGCCTTAGCTTAACATATTTATCCACGGTCCCCTTTTATATAAATCTTGAAAAACTTAGGCATAAACACTTTAGCCTAAAGTTTATCTCATGTTTAATAAACACCAAATAAACCTTAGACTAAGGTATTTAAACCTAAGTCCCCACCTAAATAATGATGTTAATTAAAGTTATCACTCCTTTGCAGGATCGATGGCCTACACTTCATTGTAGGGATTAATCAAATGGAGTGAATGACTTAATGAGTCTAATGATATCATCTATCAAACCAATGGTGTTCATCTACTCAGATCATGATCATTAGTCCATGTTTTTTCATAAAAATATGATATGATAGAGCATAATTATCAAATAATTTTCAATGAGCCCTCAAACACCCATGGGAATGACATATGGAAAATATGCATTCACTACACCTAACTCAGGGCCTAGGAGGATCATTTGGATACCAAGTGTCATAACCATAAGACCAGACATAAATCAACCAATAATTCTTGACCCTTGGGATCATGATCAATGGGCCATGTTGATCCATAAAGTTATATCCAACAACACAAAAGAAAATTTGGATTTTTTTAAATCCAAAAATGAGTCCCTCAAGAAAATTATGAAAATTACCATGAAAGTTGTCAAATGGATGCCACATGGGTACCACACAAGCAAAAAAGGACAAAACTAGAGATCTTGTGTGCTTGAAAAAGAAAAGGTGTAAGATCTCATGTCTCAATCAAATCCAAGACATGAATGAGCTTAATTTTGGATTTTCATCACCATCAAAAACTCCAAAAAAACCCTAGCATCCATAAAATCCCCAATTCAAACTTGGTTTGATCACATTCAAACTAAGAAGTGCTCAATTATGATCTAAGCAAGAACAAGTTGACTCAGAGATCACTTGAAATCCATTTGATAAGAAACTAAAACTTTTGTAACCATGGCAGCTTGCAGACAACAACAAAGGGATGAGACTGAGTTGTAATTGACATTAGATAATGAGGGGAGGGTTTTCAAAGACATGGACCTAGACACTGTATCCTTAAATAATGGAAACAAGAATTGGTCTAAACTCTTTTAGACCATCAAAGAGATGCAAGCCTTGACCAGGGAGGAATAAAGGAATGCAACCACCATGAAGAGATACATTGACCTAGTTTTCATTCAAATAGATGGTCTACACCATATTACCACCAATTTTGAGGTACTCCACTACATTAATGTCCTTCTTCCTCTTTTCCAAGATTATAAAGTTGAGAATGATCAGATTGTGCATGAGAATACATTTAAGAAAATAGCTTACATATCTCCCTTAGATTTTGAGAGTTATTACAAACTATGTAAGCCACAAATAGAACTACCTAGCATCAAAAAGTTTATTAGAGAGCATAATTTGAACACAATCCTTGCCCCATGGATACTCACTAAAAACTAGGTAATGCAGGACCTCACAGGTAGAATACCAATTATCTAATTTAGGGAGGGAATTAGGATAATAATGACCTTACTAAATAGGTTATGCAAATCCCCCTCTACCACTTACATTAACAAAATCTAGGTATCATATGTCTACTTCATGGTTGAGAAAGGACTCATTCCCCATTGGGTGAGATGATCAACATCCACTTAAAGTCCCAATTCATAACAATCAAGAAGAAAACAAGAAAGTAATTTTACATGATGTCCTATTTATTAAATGCCCTTTTAGCCTCTACCTAGATCCCAAATATCAAGAATCGGTCCCCTAATGGATGAACCATCATCTCTCATCATAATTCAAAGCAATACATATTTATGTACATTCACAACATGTAGTTCATCTATGATTATGTCTACCCAACCTTATTGGAAGCCGTCACAAGAATCCCCATGAGTAGGGTCAGCCCATTAATCAAGAAGTATGTGGAACTAATAGGAGATATTTAGTTCTACCCTGATTTCACCATCATCAAAATTGAAGGGACTCTGACATATCTCTTCAAGCTACCCATCTATGTGACAACCAAGCTTGTAGAGCAAGAAGTGGCCTACCAACTTCTTCACAATATATATGTATTTTTCAAGGAGAAGAGGAAAGACCTTCCCATACCTTTCCATTTACAATTAGTAGGACTATTTTAAAAAATAGGGAGCATGTGAATATAATTTCTAGACATAGGGACTCCTTTACCATACAAAAGGATGATTTGAGGCAATGGGACCCTAACGGGGTGATCACCCAACACCTAAAATCTAAGAACATAAATAAGGTATATGAGCATCAACCTGGGGTGAATGACCCATTCTACATCAGGGCCTTTGGTTTCCCAGAGGTATTAGCTAGGTTAAAGAGGCATAACATTAAGTTGGAGCCTAGGTTGGCTAGGGGAGATGACAATCCTCTTGGTGAGATTTGGAAAATGGGACCCATGCAATATCATTTGTTACTAAGACCCTCTTTAAGGCCTCAGCCATAGGTCAACATGAAAAAGATCTAGGCACAAATAATATAAGGACCTGGTAAGGATAAGTTGGAAGAAAGACTTGGGCAAGGATCATCTTCCACCCCTTTTGATAGACTAGAGTCCCCCACAGAGTTCTTTGATATGATTTCCTTGGAGCCTAATGAAATAGTAGAGGATTAACTTAGAGTGATAGTTGAATCTTATGGGTTATAATAAGAAGAATAACAAAAGGAAGAACCTAAAGTCTAGGTAGAGGAAGTTGAACAAGACAAAGGAAAAGAGGTTGCTTTGGATTTAGTTTTAGTATCACCCCCATATAAAAGAAAGGTGGAGTTATCCTTGGTCCCTGTTGAAAGGAAGAAGCCCAAGTTGACCTTCACCAACCCCATGAGTGAGGTCAACTTGTTCAATGAGGAATATCCCATTCATAGAACTATTATCCTTGAATGTTTTGTCTATGGGAAAATGCAGAAGATTCCCACTTTGTCTAAATCTTGGGCCTTGACCCAAACTATTAACATTGATGTTCATGAAGAAATCAAGCCATGGATATTGACTGTGATGGAGGAAGAAGAAAGAAGGATAGTTACCACAGGAGAATTAGGTGGCACACAAATAAAAACTTTGGGTGCCTCAACAATCACAAGGATGGAGGTTCCATAACCTCATAAAGTTATAGATTCATCACCATAGTGAAATTCAACCTTACGACAACATGTTTGGAAAGGGTAAGCACCAAGAAAACCATGATTGGAGGTGAGGAATTCACCTTTTAAAAGGTTGAGCCATTTGTAAGCTTAACTCCAATTAGAGGACAATAACTTGATGAACCTCCCATCCATGAGGAAGACATAGAAAGCCTAGCTAAGGCCAATTTAGCTCAAATTAGAGTAGGGATCAAAGGCATGAAGCAAAATATACATAACTTGGAAAGGGAAAAGGAGAATTTAGAGACACATGCTATCTTATTAGTTATTAAGGCCATAATAAATATGTTTGAAGCATATTTTTTTGACATGTTTGACTCCTTAAAATAAATTAAGTTAAAATAGGGTGCATTGAGACAACAGAGTGAGATGGCCAAAAGATTGATGATAGAATGGTAGGATTCAGAGGATAAAATAAGAGATCTCCTAAAGGATGATGAAGAGCTAACTACCAGGATTAAGTAAATCTTTAGCACCATGTTGGATAATATTATGAATTCTAAATCCCTAATAATTATTGATGATGAATAATATAATAATTTAGTCACTTTGGTGATTTAAGAAGTGAGAATCAAAAGCTAGGGCCAATCTGGTAGTGATAACAATAAAATTATGGACATGATCTTCACTATTGAGGAAAAGATTGTAGGAAGATCATGTCCATAATCAACTAAGTGATCAAAGTCTGGTAGATATAGACAGGAGATGATATAGACTTTGATCACTTAGTTGATCAAGAGGATGAGAGCTAGGAACATCAAAGAAGCTATGGCAGGAGATGATATAGACTTTGATCACTTAGTTGATCAAGAGGATGTCTATCTCATAAATCTAGTTATAGATTTTGATCTTGTCAAAAAACAACATCAAAGAGATATGGAGATTCTATAAGAGCAACAGGGGGCCCTTTAGTAATGGGCCCACCAACTAATTAATATTCCTCTTTGTAAAAACATTTTAATATTTGAATGAGGAATATTATTTTGTAAAGGAATATGCTAGGTTGTTAGCATATTTGCCTCTAGGTCAGTCCATTTTAGAAGAGCAAGTGTATTCTAGAACTTTATAGAAAAAGGATAGTTATCCTTCTTATACATTTGTATCTTGTAACTGACTAGTATACTACCTAGTCCTTCTATAAAAGGTAGTATTACCATCTTGTAAAGGGAGAGAATTTTTATAAAAAATTGTATACTTTGAGTAGTTAATACAATCAAGGAATTATGTAAAGATTGTCCAAGTTTGTCTGTGTTAATTTTCATATGGATTTTCTCTCAATTACTAGTTCTAAGTCTTAAATTTGAATGGTTTCTATGAATTATAAGTTGCATATTTTATTATAGGGTTGATAATTTGTGTTTATGTTAGATTAGTTGAATGATATTGAATTTGATTTATTTTATTTTCTCTACATTAGGATGTGCAAATGTTATTTGAGTGTGGTAGCAAATCTTTAAAGTAAATTCAGCTCTTATATTTCTTTATATCATCTTTGGAAGTTTGTTTGGTGTGTAGTGAGATCTAAGATTATGCTATTTTTCATTATATACTAGTTAAATGCATACTCAATTGTAATTTAAACTTTGTCATAATGTTTGGAGCTAAGACCAACAATCACTTATTCTCTTTTTGCCTTACCCTTATTTTTTCTTCTTTTTTTAACCAGATCACTTTAGTTTAGATTTCACTGTAAATGTCCATTTACATTAGTTAGTAGTTTAAAATTGGATCATAATTCACTAGTATTATCATATATACTTACACTTTTTAAAATTTTGAACCATGGTGACTCCCAATCATCAATTAATATAATTTTTATGGAACAGTTAAACATTACTCTGTTGTTATTTCACCATAGGTAACATAAGTTACCAAAACCTACTACTCATCCTCTAAATTCCTATAATTTTAAAATGAGAAGTGTTCTATGAACATTAAGAACACATGTGATATATTTAGAGGCGTCAATAATAATAGTGTTTTATTGTCACTAGAAGGAGGGCCATCTTTTTGAATTGATTGAATATTTTCTAGTCTCAGTTTATTTTGATCAAATATTAATGTTATCTTTTCACCTTTGCATAATTATTTGCTCAAAAGTATAAATATCACTGATCTTCATGGTACTTGACCCATCTTGGTGCTTCTTTTAGACCAAGATCATAGTTCTTTGAAGTTTGTTGCTTAATTTTGGTAAAGGTAACTTAAGATCTAAGAATCCATAGTATTTGAGGTTAAAATAGCATTTTTTGATCAAATAATTGGTATATCTTTCATATATCTAGGTTCATTTGAGCTTTTATTTACAAATATAGGCTATATTTTCATAAGTAGACACATATTTGATCTAACTTAGTCAAAGGTTGATGTACTTTGTTGTTTTATATGCATATCTTTGAAAAATTAGCTTAATGTGCAGGTTTAATCCTTATTCTTTATAAAGATTAACTTGACACATTATATTTCAAACAAGATCCTCAATCTTCAACATAGAACTACCAAGGATTCAAACAATATCACATTCAAATAGAAGAGAGCCTTTTCTTGAGCTAGAAGTCCATAGGAGAACCATATGAGATAAAGGTAGGTGTAAACATTCAAAATCTTTGCCAACTTCACCTCTTCAAGGTAACCCTACATTTGACCTTCATCCAGGTATGGCTTGGTTGGGAGAATCTTTAATCAACATGCTAGGTGTGGTACATGATCTCCCACATAATCTTGAGAAATACTTGCTAACATTTAATACAACTAGTATTATAACTACTAAAGAGCATATTAAATATTTTAAATTTGCTTTAAAGTTGCTAAATGTCACACACAAAGATGTAGCATGTAGATTGTTACCCTTTACTTTTAAATATGTTACATATGAATGGTTTTTCAATTTTATTAAAAATTAAATTACTAGCTACGATGATATTAATAATGCTTTCGTAGACCAATTTGATAAAATTGTTAGTCCATATGTCATACACCACTAGTTCACCACCATCAGGAGGGATACAAATGAGCCCATAAAATCCTTTAATGCTAGGTTCTAGAAGATGTATAGTAGGACCATAGACCCTTATAAACTTGATTATGCTTTATCTTTGGAAATATATAAAGATCTATTAGATCCAACGACTTTTGTATTTATAAAAATATTTCCTCCACCTATAACTTCATTCGTCAAGGCTTATTCTGAAGCAGTGATCATCAGTGATCAAATACAACCCTAAGGGCAAATGGCCTATTTTGTTATAAATATCAACCCATATTTTTCCACTCTAAATATCTTCCCCAACAATAATTATAATTCCTTAGCCCTGAATCAAATCCCAAATCCAAATCAATTACCTTTGAGTCATGCTGCTCTTAACCAAAATTTAGGATTATTGAGTCACCTTGTTACTAATAGGTTCAAAATAAATGATCAAAGAGATTTAGTAAGAGCTACTAGTATTAAAAATAACTAGGTTCAAAATTCTAAACTCTTAAGAATGATAATAAATATATCCTAAAAATGGTCCAAAATTTAAGCACTAATTTACTTCAGCTACAAAAACAAGTTGGTAATACTAGAGAAAGCTCTGGTAGGAACTTCTCATTCTAAAGGTTTAATAGACCTAATAATAGGTTTCAAAATGATAGTTTCTATAACAAGGATAACAAACCATCTTATATTAAGAAAACCATGGAAATTAATCTTACTGACATTATTTTGTTTGATTATTTTAGAGTGCATTGCACAACCAAACATGGTGAGATTGACTGCATTGAGTTTTGTAACTCTTTTTAAGCTTTCTAAGAATATTTAGACACATTTGAAGTGGTCCCTAATAAGGATAGTGGTGTAGGTACCTTGAGATCCAAACCATTTGATCAAGTCAACATGGTAGAAACATTCAAATTCCCTTTTCAAGAGGACAATGAACCTGATGATGTCCCTGAGGAGATCTAGGCCTTCCAATATTTATTGAAGAAGACTTATACTTTGAGGAATATAGATCATAGGTATCCCTTGACTACCTCAACACCTCTAAATAACTTTAGAAATCCTCTAAACACTTCTTCAAGAAATGATCTAGAACCACACAAAGGGAGTACTTCTAAGCATAATCTTAATGTTCCTAGTTCTTCATATAAGACTAGTTATAATATTATTGAATACATGAATAAGATAAAAGATAACATCACATTATATGAATTAACATAGATCATAGAACAAAGGGACTTCTTGATGGAATCATTGTAAAATAAATCTAAAAAATCACCTAAAGCTAATAATACTAATGTGGTTTTACACAAAGCTAAGGCAAAATCTCCTCCTTTCCTGCTCACAGTCAAGATGTTTAGTAAGAATTTGCACAATTATTAATTGCATTCTAGTACATCTACCAATATCATACTAGAAGGTATTCACAAATAGTTTGGATTGACACCTATTAAGTCTGATAGGGTTGTCACCCAACTCAACAAATTTAGGGTCAAGGTGGTTGGATAATTATTAAATGTCCACATGCAATTGGCCTCTAAGCCTAGAGTGCAATAGTTATTGATATCCAAGTTGTTGACATTCTTGATGCTTATAGAATCTTATTAAGCAAGGAATAGACAAAGGCTTTGAGTGGATATATGTCCACCAAATTTTCACACCTATGGATACCTTGGAAAGGAGTTCCAAACTAGATAAAGGTTGAAAGGGAGCCAAGAATGAAACACATAATCACTGAGTACAATGTTTTAAATGAAAGGGTCAACATAATTGACTCAAAATTAGGATTATTTACCCTAGAGACTGCCAAAGCATGTGATCCTAAGAGTACTCATGTCATGCCTGGGCTATGGAAGCTACATTTTGATGGTGCTAAGTGTAAGTCTAGATCTAGGGTCGATGTTGTCATAATTGATCTTGATAATAAGAAATATCATGCATCTTATAGGTTCTATTTTTCATGTACCAATAACCTTGTTGAATATGAAGCCATCATCCTAGGTTTATAATTTGTTATCAAGAATAAACTCGAAGAACTATTGGTTTATGGTGATTTAGAACTTTTAATTAACCAAGTAAAATTCAAATATCAATGCATTTTGTCCTACCTTAAGAGGTATAAATTTAGTTTCTAGGATCTAATTGAGTTTTTTGATGCCTTTAACATTATTTCCATCCCTAGAGAGGAGAAAAAAGTAGCTAATGAGCTAGCCTTTATTACATCCAACCTCATGCCTAACCAAGACTCACCTAACTTTAGCATTGAGCTGATACCTTGTCCTTTAGTCCCTAATAATGTGAATCATTTTTAAGTCTTGAGTGATGATCAGTAGATCTTAGACTTCATGACTAGTTCAAGAGCATTTGAAGCTCATGTCATTAATGAGGTTGATGAAAGTACTTGTAGAGAAGGTAGATTTGATGGAAAAGTCATTCAATTAAATGACAATAAGATTCCATAGGCATGATTACCTTAGGGATATTATTTGATCAAGACAAGCTATCTAAGACCCCTTAGGCTCCCAACGTAAATGGGAAAGATTACAATGCATTTAATTTTGGCCCTCAAGATCAACTTCAACTGGTTAATATTGGAAAAGCCTACATAACTGCTAAAATAAGAAAGCCAAAGAGTTGCTAACATAATACAAGGATGTCATATCCTAGTCTTATGATGACTTTAAGATATTTGATCCAAGAGTAATCAGTCATACCATCCCTCTCAAGGAAAATTTTAAACCCTACAGGTAGAAATAAAGGCCTATGAATCTGATCTTAGAACCCATGATCTTTAAAGAAGTCAAGATATTGCTAGATGCTAGAATTGTGTTCCCCATTAGGCACTCTACATGGGTGGCTAATCTGGTACCAATAAAAAATAATAATGGAGAAATTAGACTTTGTATTGATTTTATAATTTTGAATAAAGCATCTAAAATGATAATTACCCTTTTCCTTCTCTTGACTAAGTAATACAAATTATTTCAGGTTCAGCCATGATATCTTTCCTTGATGGCTTTTTAAGATCCAACCAAGTGTTGGTAGATAGGGAATATAGGATTAAGATACCATTCACAACTAACTAGGGCACCTTCACATACAAAATAATACCTTTTGGGTTGATACATATAAGAGCTACTTTTCAAAGGGACATGGACCATGCCTTCTAGGGATTGATTTGTAAGTGTATCATTATATATATAGATGATCTAGATATTTTTTCTAAAAATAGGGTGGATCACTTTATACATTTATAAAAAGTATTTGAGAGATGCAAAAGTTATGTAATCTCTCTTAACCCTAAGAAAAACATCTTTTATATTACTGAAGGCAAATTGTTAAGCCACATTATAACTAAAGATGGGATCTCCATAGATCTTGAAAGAGTGGAAGCTATATCTAAGATAGAGCCTCCAAATAGTAGAAAGGAGTTATAATCATTCTTTGGCAAAATAAATTTTGTAAGAATATTCATTTATAGTTTTGTAAAAAATGTCAAACCATTAAATGATATGCTGAAGAAGGATGCTAAGGTCACTTGGAATGGGGAATCCAAGAAGGAATTTAATGAAATCAAAGAATAAATTAACCAGGCTCTAGTCTTGATAAGTTCTAACTTTTCAAATAACATTTATCTCTATTCTTTTGAATATGATCATACTATGGCTATAGTTTTAACTCAAAAAATTGATGGGTGTGATCACCTAATAGCTTTCATGATTACTAACTTTAAGAATGTTTAGTTAAATTATTCATTGATTGATAAAGAAACATGTGCATTAGTTAAGGTAGTGAATAAATTTAGACACTATATCCTTAGAAATAAGGATCATGCTATTTTACTTGAACCTACCAATAAGCTCATGTTGAGCTAGAATGAACTTGGAGAATGTAGAGGTAAATGGATATCAACTTTGCAAGAATATGACATAGAAATGAAAACTGAAAATCTATTAAGATGCTAAGGCTTGATCTAAATGATTGATAATGCTAACCCTAAACTAAGTATCATTCAGGTTGATCAACATAACTTTCAAGCTAATGTGTGGTATGATTCCATTATCCACTTACTAATTGGTGGTATTTATCCTATAAGACTAACTAGGGAGAAAAGGAGAGATTTAAGGCTCAAATTAGCCCATTATCTGATCAAATATGGGGTTTTATACAAAAATAACATTGAAGGTGTCTACTTGAGATGTGTCTCAAAATAAGAAGCTACCTAGATCATGAGCACCTTCCATGAAAAGTTGGGAAGTGGGTATCCATTAGGAAGGACAACCCATAAGATCCTTAGAGCTAGCTACTATTGGCCAACTATTTTCAAAGATGATCATAAACACATGATGGAATGTCACTCATGCCAAATATTTAGTACCAAAGAACCAAAGGTAACCATGCCTTTATAACCAGTCATGGTTGATAAATCCTTTGCATAATGAGTGTTAGACTTTATAGGGGTAATAAACCCTAATTCATCAGAAGGTCACAATTATGTCTTGATTGCCATAGATTATTACACAAGGTGAACTAAATCTATAGCCACCAAACAATGTAGGATTAAATAAGTAATAAATTTATTGGAGGAGAACATATATACCAGATTTAGAACTCTAGTCTCTTTGGTGTGTGATAATATATCTAAATTTATATCCATAGAGATGATAGGATGGGCATATGATAATGGAATTTATCTTAATTTTCATCCAACCATTATCCTCAAGGAAATGCAGTGTCTAAATCTACAAATAAGAACTTAATGAAAGCAATCAATAAGTCTACTACAGACAAGCCTAGGACTTAGCATAAGCTTCTCAAGTATGCCCTATGGGTAGATAAGATAAGGATCAAGAAAGTATTAAAGGCATCACCATTTATATTGGTTTATGGCAAAGAGACTATCTTCGCTATCACTCTCAAGTTTCCTATGTATAAATTCATACAAGAATATATAGAATAAGGCCATTAGCTTGAAATTTTGAGATTACTAGATATCATCCAAATGGAAGATGTATGGGAAGAATCCTTTGCTAATTTTAATAGGAACTAAACCATGTTGAAGAGGTGGTTTGACAAAAATTCAAAGGTGAAGGTGTTTAGAAAGGGAGACTTGGTCCTCCTTTGGGATAATGCATCTAAACCCAAGGGAAAACATGACAAATTCACACCCCTATGGATTGGCCCTTATCAGATTGTAGAGACACGTAGAAACAATAATTTTAAGTTGAGAGACTTTCAAGGAGTAGATTTTGTATTTCCCACTAATGGGTAATATCTCAAGCATTACTTTGTTGCTTCTCCACCAGGGGTCTTCATGGAATAAAACTATAAGATTAGTTAGAGCTAGTGTAGGTAGGCTAGTTAAGTTTCATTCTATTTTTTCCTTCCTATCCACTTGTTTGTATATAAGTGTTTATATATTTATTTGCTTTTCCTTTTCTTTCTAAGTTATTTCTTTTTTTGTGTGCTTGTTTCATGTTGCTTTATTCCTTTCTTCCAATAAGTCCTTTTAGATAACCCTCCACTTAGAGATTATTTAGTTTGCTTAGAACTCCCAATGTTCATAAATGTAAGTATGCACCTCTTAAACTTGTTGACCATGGATTTGAAATATAGCTTGGTGTTCTAATTTAGAGGAAATAGTAAGGATTGTTGAATAGGTTAATTATTTTATGAGAAATTTAGCATTGTTCTAATTTAAACTTGGTCTTAAGAAGAGTTGCACATGTGAAATGAAATATTAAGCTATTAGGGCACAATTATGCTTGCACTTAGAAAACATCCTTGCCTAGGATAAAGGTCAAAACCATAGGTGAATACCTGAAGATCAAACACTTAACCAAATCCTTCAACCTGGCTACCTTGATTCCCAACCTTTGCTAAAGAGCCTAGAAGATATAAAAATACAAAAAACAAGAACTTATTGCAAAATCAAAATATTTGTCAAGTAAAGGTGATTCTAGTAACCTCCACTAGAGCCATGGATGCTTAGCTGGTAGTGGATCAAGGTTTTGAGTTGAGATAAAGGTAGCTTTTTTGGGGATATAAATACCTGGATAGCAATAAAGCTATTCCCAAGTCTTCCCTAAACTAGAATCATGGTCCTTAATGGATATCCAAAAATCTTCTAAGTAAATGTTAATGATTGAATGCATAAAACTTGGAATTTATCCCCTAAATACCATGGAAAAAATCAAGTGGAATAAAATCACACACACATCATGTCCATGTCTTAATATATGACCCTAATTTTGCATGTGTAAAGATTGTTTCAACCATGAACTAATTTTGATGATGGCATAGATCAAGTGAAATAGGTAATCTAGTCACTTGTCCAAACTAGAGCCTCTAAGTTCTAACATATTGCTATGTTTTCCCTAGAAGTCACTATTTTTTGAGGTTAATATACCCCCATCTTTTAAAAATTGGGACCCTTCAGATATTTTGAACCTTAACACTGAGATCTTGATGTTTTACTCTTTATTATGATTTGACACTTATTAATGTTTGATGAGATTACCCCATTTGTTCATGGTTTTATTTAAAACTTTCCTAATATTACTAATATTTGATCCTCATGTCTTAAGATTATAGGTGTCATGGAGTTGTCTTCAATAAATTATACTAAGATTTTCATAGATTAGCTTTATCTAGGATTTGATAGACTTTGATCTAAAGATTCTTGTAGTTGGATTCATACAATGAAACCCTCCTTTTAGCAAAACCTAGCTTGAACCCTTGGTTCAAATTCAAATATTGGTGGGAACACATTTGGTGGGAATATCTCAAATTTATTTTAGACTCAAGCCCAACTTTCATGTTAATGTTTGGTCATTTTCTTAACATGACCAAACCTTAACTTGAAAATCCTACTTAGTCCCCTTTATTTCCCCCTTTCCTATCCCTTGTGTTTCTAACATGGTCTAATGTTTATGTTAGCAGGGTCCTTTATTTTACCATGGTCTCCTTTGTTATAAACTTAGCCTAAAGACTTAACCCTAAGGCCCCATTTGTATTTATCAATGTAAATGAGACCTTAGTCTTAAATATATAACCTAAGTTTCTATCTACTTGGGACCTAACTTAAATGCCTTTCTTCTTTGTAGATCTGATGGTCTATGCCTTATTTTAAGGGGATGATCTGATGAAATGAAGAAAGACTAAAAAATATAAGCATTTTGTCTTTTGGACCAATCTTGTGAGGTCACTAGGATCATGATCCATGATCCATGATTCAACGAGACCAATGATCAAAGGGAACAAATGTAGAGAGGAAAAGTTAAAAGCTTAGGAAGCCCCATAGAGCTATCAAATGGCACTCTCACATCCAAAGCTATATAAAAATGGTTCTACACATCAAATTGAACTAATGGTATGAAACTACTTAGATCATGATCAATGGCCCACACTTCATTGTGGAGATTGATCCAATAAATGATATCAAATCCAAGGTCTATGGACCAATAAGGTTTCACAAGATTAAAATTGACATTCATATGACCATCATTTAACATCCATGAGGCCATCATTGATGTTTAGGGTACCATCAACATTAAGCCCATAAAACCTAATGATATACTACCTTGAATATAACATTTTCAAGACCCTCATTTGATGTCCACAAGGCTATCATTGATGCCTATGAGACCGTAAAATTTAAGCTAATGGATTATTTTTCTTAAGACCAAGATATACTCCAAAAATGTTTTTAAAATCTCATGGATTGCATTACAGACTAATAGGTTAGAAGATGTTCAAACACTTGAGATTTTTAAACTTCAAATAATGAAATGATTTCATAGTTTAAATATATGTAGAGATGAATTTAGTCTAAGTCTATATCTTAAGGTCCCCATTGCATTTGTTTGAATACCATGAATCTTAGGCTAGAGACTTATACTAAGTCTTATTTCAAAAGGGTCTTTGTGACAAAACTTAGCTCAAATGATTTTAACCAAAGGTTTTATCATGTTTATTAATACAATAAATCCTTGGGTCAAAACCTAACATTTGGTCCTTATATTACTTTAACCCCTTTGGGCATGTTATAAGAGCTTAACATACATATTTTAGCCTAAAGTATATGTTTTGTTTATTAAATACAATGTAAACTTTAGCTTAACATATTTAGCCATGTTCCTCTTTTATATAAATCTTGAAAAACATAGGCATAAACACTTTATCCTAATGTTTATCTCATGTTTAATAAACATGAAATAAAGTGAAGGTCAAAAAGTGAGGTGGGACAAAACCTTAGATAGGATCGTGGATTTAAGGGCGATCATTCTTCTCGATGCCACACATGCGAATGAAGGTAAGATTGGAATGTAATAAAAACATAATGAGTAGGAGGAGTGGCAGCACGGGGAAAGGAACTCTATTATTAAAAAGTAAGGCTCTCAAGAGGGAGAAGCAGATCCTAAAAAGCCAAAAACAAAGTAGATGTCCCAATCAACTTGACAGCAGGAGGATCCAAGGTAATATCCACAGTAATTGGGATTCAAAGAAAATGAGTATGGCGCATGAAAGGAAGGGTGAACCCCGTAAACAAGAGCCTAAGAGCTGTGCAGAATGGAGAGAGAAACATCAAGTATGGAGAATTCTGTAGAAAGGGAACGTTACGAGCTACATGGAAAGACTCCACGGCTATAAACCGCATATCACGATGGCCTTCTTCAAAAATTGGTCTGATGATAGAGTCACCTTGCATGGAATAACTGTAAATTTAACTGAGGATTTTCTTGCTGAGGTTACAGGGTTGCCAATGGATGGACTCAAATTTTCCAAGCAGACCAGCATATCGAATGAGGCCTTTTGCAAGTTCCCCAAAATAGATGAGGAGGAGCAGAAGCTGGTCAAAAATGGGGATTTCTACGAGCTGGACTAGATTAAAGGGATTTGGAGGGACGTCCTAAGCTATATAAGGGAGTACTTCATCCTGTACGAAAGAAGCAAATGAGTGCATAAGTTCCATTTTGTATTCCTCAACCACTTCAGGCATAAGGTTAGCTTGTCTTTTCCTTTCTATCTTCGCTACTCCCTGATTCAAAGCCTTTATGCTCATAGGAAAAAGGATTTGTGCCCTATTCTTCATGAAGGCCTTATCCTGCTTATTGAAGGCTATTGCAAGAATAGGGCACTAGTTAAGTATCCCAAACAGGGGAAAAATAAGTTGCTAGGAAATAAAAAGAATGAAAATGTAAGCAGGAGAGGCAAAATCAAGACCCCTAGTCCTAATAAACAGAATGTAGAAGAAGAAAGGGGTCGAGAGAGAATTGAAGAACCTGAGGAGGAAAAATCAGAGGGAAGATGAAACTGAGAGCTGGGACACCAACTCTTGTAATGATGATGAAGGATCTAAGGAAATTGAAAAAGAAAAAGTTAATACAGAGGAGGATTCTGCTATTAGAATAGAGGAGACAGAGGAAAACCAAAAAGTGTCAGAGGATGATTTTGTTCAGGAAGATCCTGGTGAGGACCCAACTTCTAAGAATGAAAAGGAAATTTCTGTCCAGGATGATATTCAAAATATGGAGAAGGAAATTCAAACTGGAATCAATGAGCAGGAACAAAAGAGTCAAGAAGACTTCTTTGAAGAAGCAAGGATTAGCCCCAATAAAAAGTCTGAGGATTGGAGAGGGAAGAATCAGAATGAAGAAATTCACACTCTTATGACCTGGGTTAACTGTAAAGCTGAGTCTTCTTCCCAATTTGATTCCTGGTTGTGTAGGGAGATCATTGATCTCAAGAGAAAAGCGGAAACATTGGAAGATTCTCTGAAAGCTTCTTGGAACAAAGTAAACAACATGGAAAATTAGTTAAGCGAGATCCCTGTCAAGCTCAAAGCTTATGAAAACAACCTCTAAGAACTAATAAAGGATAATAGAAAGAAAATGGAGGAAGTAACGTCCAACATCTGTGCAACTGCTATCAATATAGGTAAACGAGCCAATGAGGAGACCAAAGCACTAGAGGGTCCCAGCAAAAGGACAAGGCAAAGTTCTAGAAAGAAAGATACACAAAAAGGAGCTTTGCTAGAGGCTACCACCCAGGAAAATGCTTTGAAAGGAAAAGAAGCCATGAACTTGATTCTGGAATTGGATGAATAATCTGGTCCTTCTTGTTGGTTTAGAAACTGGTACTGATCTTTGTCCTCCTTTTGTTTTCTTTTGTTTGTTATGCTACCAGATTTCTATTTCTGGGTTTTGATCGGATGTATCTCTAATGGTTTCAGGTCCATTTAAAACCTGTTTTGGCTACTTCTTAGTAGTGTTTTTTAGGCAATGCCTGTGGGCTTAGACGTTCTTTATTTTGCTTTCTGTTATAGGGTTTTGGGGCCCCTTCAAAACCTATTTTTACCTCAATCTAAAACATGAAATAAACCTTAGCCTAAGGTATTTAAACCTAAGTCCCCACCTAAATAAAAATGCTAATTAAAGTTCTCACTCCTTTGTAGGATCAACAACCCATGCTTCATCATGGGGATTCATTGAATAGAGAAAAGACTCAATGATTCTAATGCTATAAATCTATTAGACTAATGGCATGCATCTACTTGGATCATGATCAATATTTCATACTTGATCATAAGAAGATGATCTAATGGAGCATAGCTATCAAAGACTTTTTAATGAGCCCACAAAGGCATGTGGGAATGACACATGGAAAGCATGTGTTCACTGTATAGAATGTAGAACCCAAGAGTATCATAAGGATGTCAAGCATTATAACCATAGGTCCTAACATAAAACAACCAATAATTCTCAATCCCTAGGATCACGATTAATGGTCTACATTGATCCATAAAGCTAGATCCAATCACATGAAATAAAAATTTTATTTTTCAAAAGCCAATGGCTATTACCTTGAGTAAATTATGAAAATTGTCATGAAAGTTGTCAAATGGATGCTATATGGGTGCCACACAAGCATAAAATGACAAAATTGGAGATCTTCTATGCTAAAAAAGGCAAAGGTGTAAAATCTTGGGTCTTAATCAAATCTAAGACATGAATGAGCTTAAGTATGGATTACCATCACCATTAAAACCTAAAAAAAACCCAACATCCATAAAATCTCCAATTCAAACTTGATTTGATCACATTAAAATTAGGAAGTGCTCAATTATGATCTAAGAGAGAACAAGTTGACTCAGAGATCACTTGTAATCCATTTGATAAGAAAATATAACTTCCATAGCCATGGAATCTCATAGAAAACAAAAAAATGATGAGACCAAGCTATACTTGACCTCTAACAATGAGGGGAGGGTTTTCAAAGACACTAACCTAGACACTATAGCCTTGAACAATGGAAATAGGAATTGGTTCAAACTCTTTTGGACCATTAAAGAGATGCAATCCTTGACAAGGAAGGAATAGAGGAATACAACCACCCTAAGGAGATATAATGAATTGTTTTCCATTTAGATGGATAGTCCACACCATTCTTCCACCAAGTTTAAGGTACTTTACTGCATTGATTCCTTTCTCCTCTTTTCCAAGATTATAAAGTTGAGAATGATTAGATTGTGCATGAGCATATATTTAAGAAAATAGCTTACATCTCTCCCCTATATTTTGAGAGTTATTAAAAACTATGTAAGCCATAAATAGACCTTCCCACCATCAAAAAGTGGATTAGAGAGCATAATTTGAACACAATACTTACCCCATGACTGCTCATTGAAAACCAGGTAGTCTAAGACCTCATAAGCAAAATACCAACTATCTAATTTAGGGAGGGAATTAGGTTAATAATGACCTTGTTGAATTGGTTGTGTAGAGCCCCCTCTACCACTCACATTGAAAAAATTTGGGTATCATATGTCTACTTCATGGTTGATAAAGGACTCATTCCCCCACTAGGTGAGATGACCAAAATCTACTTGAAGTCCCAATTCATAGCAATCAAGAAGAAAAAAAGCAAGCAAATTTACATGATGTCTTATCTATTGGATGCCCTTTTATCCTCCACCTAAATACCATATATCAAGAATTAGTCCCTTGATATATGACCCATCATCTCTCATCATTAATGAAAGCTACACATATTCAAGTACAAGCACAACATGTAGTTCATCTATGATTGTGTCTACCCAGCCATATTGAAATCCATCATAAGAATCCCCATGAGAATGGCCATCCCACTAATCAATAAGTATGTGGAATTTATAGGAAATATTTGGTTCTACATTGATTTCACCATCATCAAAATTGAAGGGACTTTGATAGAGCCCTTCAGGATACCCATCTATGTGCTAACCAAACTTGTAGATAAATAAGTGGCCTGCCAAATTTTTCATGATATAGATGGATTTTGTAATGAAAAGAGGAAAAGCCTTCCCCATCCCTTTCCATTGACAATTAGTAGGAATATTTTTTAAAATTAGGAGCATTTGAATATAATTTCTAGACACAGGGACTCCTTTACCCCACAAAAGGATGATTTGAGGCTATGGGACCCTAATGGGGTGATCACCTAGAACCTAAAATCCAAGAATATAAATAAAGTATATGAGAATCAATCTGGTAGGGCCTCTAGTTTCCCTAAGGAATTATCAAGGTTAAAGAGGCACAACATTAATTTGGAGCCCAAATTAGCTATGGGAGATGGCAATCCACCTGGTGATATTTTGAAAATGGGACCCATGTAGTATCATTTATTATCAGGACCCACTTTAAGGCCTCAGCCATAGGTCAACATGTAATAACCCCAAGTATAAATAACATTATGACCTATTAAGGAGAAGTTAGAAGAAAGACCTAGGGAGGGATCATCTTCTACCCCTCCTAATAGAATAGAGTCCCCCATAGAGTTATTAGATGTGATTGATTTAGAGCCCAATGAAATAGTAGAGGATGCACTTAGAGTGGTATCTAAAGCTTATGGGTTAGAAGAATAAGAAGAATAAAAGGAAGAACCCCAAACCTATATAGAGGAGGTTAAATAAGACAAAGGAAAATAGGTTGCTTTATATTTAGTTCCAGTATCACCCTCATAAAAAAGAAAGGCAAAATTAGCCTTGGTCCCAGTTGAAAGGAAGAAGCCCAATTTGACCTTCACCAACCCCATGAGTGAGGTCAACTTGTTTAATGAGGAATATCCCATTCATGGACCTATTATCCCTAAATTGTTTGTCTATGGAAAAATGTAAAAGATTCCCACTTTGTTTAACTCTTGGGATTTGACCCAAACTATTAAAATTGATGTTCATGAAGAAATAAAACCATGGATATTGGATTTGATGAAGGATAAAGAAGAAATAAGGATAGTTTCCATAGGAGCATCAAGTGGAACACAAATAAAAACTATGGGTACCTCAAGTAGCACAAGGATGGAGGTCCCAAAACCTCCTAAGGTTATAGATTCATCCACCACAATGCAATTTAACCCTGAAATAATAGGCTTAGAAAGGGTAAGCACCAAGAAAACCATTATTGAAGGTGAAGAATTCACCTTTCAAAAGGTTGAGCCATTCATAGGCTTAACTTCAGTTGGAGGATATCAACCTGGTGAACTTTCCACCCATGAGAAAGACATATAAAGCCTAACTAAGGTAAAATCAACTCAAATCAGAGCAGGGATCAAAGGCATGAAGAAAAAAATACATAACTTGGAGAGGGAAAAGGATAATTAAGAGACCCATGATATATTATCAGTTCTTGAGGCCATAATAACTATGTTTGAAGCATTATTTTTTGACATGTTTGACTCCTTAAAATCAATGAAGCTAAGATAGAATGCATTGAGCCAGTAGAGTGAGATGGCCAAAATATTGATGATAGTTTGGTAGGATGCAGAGGATAAAATAAGAGATCTCCTAAAGGATGATGAAGAGCTAACTACCAATATTAATAAACTCCTTGGTACCATGATGGCTAATCCTATGAAATCTATATCCTTGTGCATTATTGATGATGAAGAATATAAGCACAAAGTCACTTTGGTGATGTAGGAAGTGAGAATCAAAAGTTAGGGCCAGTTTGGTAGTGACAATAGTAGAATTATGGGCATGATCTTCACTACCAAGGAAAAAATTTCATAAGCCAACAAAATCAAGGAAGTTAAGAAAAGAGATGATAGAGACTTTGAAAACTTAGTTGATCAAGAGGATGTTTGTCTCCTAAAATTAGTTGTAGATTTGGAGCTTGTCAAAGAACAACATCAAAGAGTTATGGAGCTTCTACAAGAGCAATAAGGGATCCCTTCAGAAATGGGCCCACCAACTAATTAATATTCATCTTTGTAAAAACATTATAATATTTGAATGAGGAATATTCTTTTGTAAAGGCATATGTTAGGTTGTTAGCATACTTGCCTCTTGATCAGTCCATTTTAGAAGAGTAAGTGTATTCTATAACTTTGTAGAAAAAGGATATATGTCCTTACTTATATATTTGTATCATGTAACTTACCAGTATATTACCTGATCCTTCTATAAAAGGCAATATTACCATCTTGTAAAGGGAGAGAATTTTGATCAAAATTTGTATACTTTGAGCAGTTAATACAATCAAGGAATTCTGTAAAGATTGTCCAAGTTTGTCTATGTTAATTTTCATATGGACTTTCTCTCAATTGCTAGTCATAAGTCTTAAATTTGAATGGTTTCTATGAATTTTGAGTTGCATCTTTGATTACAGGGTTGCTAATTTGTGATTATGATAGATTAGTTGAATGAACTTAAATTTCATTCATTTTATTTTCTCTATATTAGGATGTGCAAATGCTATTTGAGTGTGGTGGTAAATCTTTAAATCAAATTCAGCTCTTGTATTTATTTATATCATCCTTGGAATTTTACCTGGTGTGTAGTGATATATGATCTTATGTTATTTTGAACTATATATTGGTTAAATTCATACTCGGTTGTAATTGAAACTTTATCATAATGTTTGGGGCTAAGATCAAAAATCACTTATTCTCTTTCTACCTTACCCTTCTTTTTGCTTCTTTTTTAAACCAAATCACTTAAGTTTAGATTTCATAGTAATTGTCCATTTAGATTAGTCAGTAGTTTAAACTTAGATAATAATTCACTAGTATTAGCATAAATACTTACACTTTGAAAATATTAGGACCATGGTGGCTCTTAATCATCAATTAATATAAATTTTTTGGAACAATTAAAAATTCATCTATCATTATATCACCATAGGTAACATAATTTACCAAAACATACTACTCATGCTTTGAATTCCTATAATTCTAAAATGATAAGTGTTCTATGAAAACTAAGAACACATGTGATACATTTAGAGGCATCAACATAACCATGACATGATGGGTTGAAAAAAAATCTCTAACACATATCACAACACCTTTGATAGGAATAAAGAGGTCCAAAATGAGGCTAAATAAGACATCATCATGTAGGAAGGTCACCATGCATTTATTTGGGTGAGTGTCATGGAAAGTTTTTTATTGTAGGGGTTGACATTTATCCTAGGAGATGAAATTGCCAATAGAGAGTCCATTAGAGTGTTTGAATCTTATGAGGGTGTCTTTCCATCTTGGGATCTTGAAGGACTTCTTTGGGAGATCTTGGGGAAGGGGAATATAAATTTATACTAAGACTTATTTATGATATTCTTTCTACTTGAAAATAAATATGTCAAATTCTAATATGATTTCATCTTTAGAGACTATTTCAACTTGAGGGATAGATGAAGGGATTGGAAGGCTTGGTAATTTCCTTGGCTTGGCCTCCACAACCTTCCTTTCTTCTTGATTTATTTTTGGCATGGTAGGGATGATCTAAGGAGGTTGGCATGGGGAAGAAAGAGTGTCATAAGGTTGATTGTAATGAGCTTGCTACTCCTTCAAAACTAATAAATCATTTCCTTGGGTTTTGATTACCATTTCTAACCTATTTATTCTATCTGATTGGTTGGGATTAGCTTTCCCATGATTAGTTAGTGTGGTAATAAGAGTAAGAGTTATAATAGGTTGGTATAACTGGACTTGTTTCCCTATAATGATATCCAACTCATTCTTAAGGTCTTGAGCAAGGTTCCTTATCTCCAAGAGTCTATTATAAGGGCTAGTTTGATTAGGTGGTTGGGAAGGGAAGGAAGGATAGTATTACTAATGGCAAGGCTGCTCATACTAATAAATAGATCCAGATGAAGGGAACATAGGGTCATTTTAAGACCAACATGGCTCAACATAGGGCTGGTATGGATCAACCTAGGGCTGGTATGGATCATTACAATTTTGATAAGGAGGTATAAAACATAAATTATCTTCATTCTCAACCATCAAACCTCGTGAGGCAAATAAAAGAAGAGAGACTATCAAAAATTAATTGAAATAGGTACCTAGGCTAATGTAACTAGCTAATTGAACTTGAATTTTCAATTTATGTTTGATAATAATGCATTCAATGGTTGATATATTGAATAACACTCCAAAAATTCTCCAATATATGAAATACTTGTACTTATCCCACTGGGTGTGCCAAAAAATTATCAATATAAATTACACCCCTAATAATTTTTTTCAAGCCTTATTACTTATATGATATCATTGAAACACTTCTAGGCTATGGGTGGCCTAATCAATGAGGTGAATCTCTAGATGTGAGCTAGTTTCCTTAATGTTTCACCTAAACTACTACTAAACCTATTTAATTAACAAAGAAATTAGAGAGAGAGAGAAACATGATAATAAAAAAAGTGTAATGCACCAAATGTTTATACCCTATACTTGCCTATATTTAACTAAGAACATGAACTATGATTGAATCCTATTACACAACTCAACATGAGTCTCCAGGCACCAGTGTTTCAATATGGATGTTATGGTCAAAACACTAACCAAGAGGGATGATAAATAGGTATCATAGGAGACACTAGTGAATAAATATCCACACTTATCCATTATAGGACCATGTAACATACTTCATATGAACTACAACTATAATATCAAGCTACAAATAGGTAAAAAGGAGAGAACAAATGAGAGGGAGTTAAGACACTATCACTAGAATTCATCAACTAATCATGAAATATACACTAGATGTAAGATTGAGAAGGCAAGAAATTAGAATATATTTAAATTATAGGTAAATTAAAAAAATATATTTGATCAAGGATTTTCTATACTAAAATTGAGGATCAATACAATTCCATTCAAGGTAGTACATATAGGAGAAATAAGAGAGGAGAGAGAGAAGGAATGTAGAAAAAATCAATGATGGTTGCCAATCACTCATTAGGTAGTTATAATTAATAAGAGGATGATTAATAGTCTAATAATATCTTAATCATAATGTGTTATCATATTTTATTATGATTTTCATTAAGGTGGCATAGGATATCTTCTCTTGATTTAATGATTCACTATGACATCTTGAAATTGACCTCTTTAGGTGAGTTACAAGTCCACTGGTAGAAAATCACTATTGACTTCTTGACACCTCATGAAAATTTATAATCCTTATATTCTAACCTTGAAATTTGTAATAGGTATATTCTATCTTTTTCAATCATATTATTAGTTTATTTAAGGTTTTCATACCTTCTCTAGGCCCTCTAAAATTAAGTCATAGATTTAATACTTTACTACCTACATAACTCCTTGATCTTGCTTGTATTCTATGTAAATGTCCTACTTGTATATTTGAGAAACTTTTAATGGGGTCTTTAAGTGCCTATAATGATGATTCGAGGTTTTAATGTCTTTGATTGACCTTAAGGAGGTCTGTAAGCTCACATCCCCATGCAAGACAAGAGCACACTCTAAATTAGGACTAACTCCTATCTTGGTACCCTATTATACCAAATTAAATCACATTGAGTGGATTTTAAAAGAGTATTATAACTTTTATCAAAACCTATAATCCATTATACAAGGTTAATACATCTCATAGGCTTGTGTGGCATGGAAATAGGCCTAAAAATGTAACTTTTAGACCATTTTACTACATTTTCCTCCCCACACATTCTAATGTCTTGCTCTACCAAGTGATAAAGAGGTGAATATATGTCTTAAATATATTTTTAAGATCAAATTAAAACATTTTAGGAACTTATGGGCACTTATACAATCATTTAAATCATCTAAGGTTTTGACAAGGGTTTAAGAGTGACTTAGCTTCTTAAGAATGGTTCATAGAGGATAGATCTTTAATCCTCTCCTAGATTCCAAAAAGTTTGAATGAAGTTACCTTATTATCTC
Source organism: Torreya grandis (assembly GCA_037957365.1). Classification (NCBI taxonomy): domain Eukaryota; kingdom Viridiplantae; phylum Streptophyta; class Pinopsida; order Cupressales; family Taxaceae; genus Torreya; species Torreya grandis. Next base: position 12,213 of record JARHVA010003659.1, on the reverse strand, counting down.
CTCTAATGTCTATTCAGGTCCATGCATCTTATCCTATAATTTTTGAGAAAACAAACATATCTTCTCAATCTCTTCACAAGGTAAAAATAGGGTTTTGATGTGGTTTCTCTATTAACTATAGTTAATGAAACATATGTCATTTTAAGATTTATCAACACCACAAAATTGATTTATGGGAACCTTTATAACTCTACCTAAAGCCATTAATCACCAAAAAAATCCTTAAAGTGATATCTTAGTGCAAAAAGTAGTCTCTCAGGTTTGGAGACCTACTGTGTGAATATTGAGGTAGACTTGTTAATCATAAAAGGATATTTTGATGACTATTTGCAATAAAAAATGCTTAATTAAGTCTTGATTAACCATATAAATGTTATTTAAGTATATTATTTATGCATTTTATTACTCCAACATGCATATGAATTGAGTATCCATGCTTGAAGGGCTTAGGGAGGGTTTTAGGATTTTTAAGCCTTTTAATCCCTTTCCACTGTATCTCACCCTTGTTGAGAAAATTTTTCACTTTATATAATTTTAGGAAAGTTTATAATGTTTTTTTAACCTATTTCACACCAAATTCAAGTAAGTACTACCCTAGGAAACTTATAATACTTTATTCCTTATAAGACTCATCTTCTTGATTAAGAATGTGGACCTACAAGTCTGCAGGCCTATAGGTATACATTCAACCTTATTGAGATAATTTATAGCATGATCATTAGTATTTAATTTCATTTTATCATATCATCAACAATTTATACCTATTTATAAGGTTAAAGTCCTTATCAAAACATCAAAAATTCCCTCAAACACTTGGTTTTGCTCATATAGTCATATTTGTTCTTTTGACTATATCTTGGCTCATTGAGACCCAAATATCCCTATTAAAACTTATATATGGGGATACTCACATTATAATAACTTATTTAATTCTATTTATAAAGTTGACAATACCTTTGATAACTCATAGGTCCTCAATTTCAAGTTTACGTAGTTTACTAGCGAAGCTAATAAGAGAGTTATAGGGGTTGAGTTGAGTTTTAGAGTGTCAAAAATAATTAAAGACAATATATAATGTTTTTAAACTTAATTTACCATCTAAAAAAATAATAAATTCAATTAAAAACATCTCTCATACCATGTAGTACTTAAAGGTGGTGTGAAACCTCCATTTCAAGTTTGTAACTAAAGGAGTCAACTCCACTAGAGCATGCATGTTACAACTTTAGAAGTTTAAATGTCATAAAAAACCTCTGATAATCCTTGTGATGTGTTTGAGATGTATGAGTGTTATTTTAAGTTTCATAAATATCTCCACATGTATTTATATTCTTAGGTAGACACTTAACTCATTACACCAAACTTGTAACTTGCTTAGACATGAAGATTTCTTGCCCTTTTACTGCTCACACATGCCAAATGATGGTTTAGGGTGATGTGGGAAGACTATTAAAACCATTAAGAATATTTTTTAATTCTCAAATTTCCTCATTAAATTTAAAAATGATCCTCAAAATCTTAAACTGAGCTCATATGGTTTTGATCAAGTTTTTTTTAGGAACTTCTAGTATTAAGGATTGTTTATAAAGGAGAGGGATTCAATATGATGACTAATGCCATGGATTTCAAGGATATTAGGGTACCCTCCTTTTATGAATATATATGTTATTAAATATTTCCCTCCATGAAACAAGCATTTGAAACTAACCTCTATCAACCTGTCATGAAACTTGATGGAGCTTTTGATGCATTTTTGCCCTCTTTTAGACTCTTTCAAGCTAATGTGAGCATTATTTGTACTTGATTAACCTATATAAGTATGGAATAATCTTGAAATATTTTTTAAACACATTTTACATCTCTTTCATATCCCATGAGATGTGTTTTAACTACCTACAAGTGCAATCATTACTTTTCCTAACTTGAAATTATCATGTCTTGACCTATACCTACCAAATTCATGTTATAAACTCCTTATCAAGTCATTTTTAAGTGTTCTCTACATAGTTTCCAAATTTTTGGACCCTAAAATTGACCTATTATAACTCAAACCATGTTGATCATGCATCAAGAAGGCTTAAATAACATAAATCACTTTACCTTAAATCTTTCTAAAAGTACCTTAAATTATCCAAACACTTGATGAATGATCAAATTGAAAATATTAAAGATAAGGTAAAGTGTTTTTCATCACCCTATTAGTTATACCACCT
>JARHVA010003659.1:0-5000 GCA_037957365.1 Torreya grandis | reverse complement strand
CTTGAGAGGGAATAAAATTGGTATTTGATCTCTATGAATTATTTTTTAAAACTTTAAAGGTTGGATGGGTTTTTTATCAACCCAAAAATCCCTCTAAAATAAATTTAATACCTTCTCTAATCCTGTTTTTAACATTTCTAACCCAATCTCTATTTGACTATGTAGGAAACAAACCAATCTATAGGACTATGTCCCTTTTTGGAAAAAACACCATATAAAAAGTAATGAAAATATATAAAAAATTTAAAGATACAAAAAATTAAATTAAAAATTAAATATAAAATTCAATAAATCATTTCCTTTATGGATTCAATCAATAAACCATGTTACACAGTCAACAAGTAATGTATGAAGCCAACAAATTAGGTCTATAAGAACAAATCTTCATGAACCAGGGGTTTCTCTTCTCATTATTTGAAAATTGTGTATTTAAAATATTAAAAAACAAAATACTCCTAAAATTTTACAAGTTTTATATGTGCATAACTTTTGTAACTGCCTAGAAGGACCTTCCAACGGTCACAAAAGGCAAGTTAAGAAAACATAAAAGTGTGCAAACTCATTATTCTGTACAATTGAGACATTGGACCCTTGGAATGGATTAAAATGGTCCTTGGATGTGTTTAAATTTTTTTTTAAACTTTAAAAATCCATTCATTCACCCCTTCTAGGCTAACTACAAGAAAATTATTTAAATTTTTGAAAATCAAGTTTTGGTGGGAAAACTAGGAATTTGAAATTTAAACTAGCTAGAAGCAAATTTAACCTAAAAATTTGAAATATAAGGATTTTTCATGTATTTTAAGGCCCTGAAAACCATCACCAATCCAAAATTTAGGAAAAAAAACCAAAATTGAAATCAAAATCCTCCTAAAATTGGTGTTCCTACATTATACTCCCAAGGAAAGATAAAAGAACTCAGGGACTGTTGTCCATGAGTGTTTCCAGATTACTCCCATACATTTTGATGACATGTTCAGTCATCCACATATAATATTATAATATTTGGTGTATGAAATAAAAATTTCATGATGTGCATGAATTAATTCTAGATCAGATAAGATAGAGCACACCTATACTTTTGATTGGGGATACACTTGTTAAGCAGGAGCATGAGTAATATGGGGATCTGATAGACCCAATTATGGGATCACTTATATCAATTATTACAACACATCGTGATATGAAGGTATATAAATCCTACAGTCTTACACAATTACATAAAACCCCTAAAAGAGTCTTATATTTTTATGTTCACTTATGTAATAAACAAGAAAGTAAACCATTCTACTAACAAGAAAAGTAAACTAATCTAATACACACCAAAGATTGTGGCACAAAGTGGGGGTTATAAAAAATAAACAATAAATAAATGAAAATGTATAGGATACATATACTCATGACAATGTATATGGAATCCTAATACATGGAAGAGAAGAATACATACTACATTATCTATCTACTCTTACAAAGGAGAAATAAAGTTAGGACTACTTACCTTTGAAGACAAACCTATCGAGTCTCAACCTCTCCCTTGGCCAAGGTGCTTTGCAAGAGATTGTTTTGGATTATAAGGATAACCAAGATAAATCATATATAGGCTACATGACCTACCTAATCATCCAAAATACTTCTCCACAAGACAAGGTTAGATCTCCAAAATAAAGTATTGAACCCTAAATATTTATTCCTCAAGTAGAATGGTCAATAAGAAGATGTTTGTTAGTACTTTTTGCTTAATTATTCACTCTCTTTTTACTCTTATGAAATGGTAGTAAATTAACTTATATATAGTAGTATCTTTCCTAATTAATACATTCTCAGGCTAATGCTTGAAGTCTGTGCTAGGTTGGTTGAGATGTAAACAAGTCAAAATAGCAAAGATGACCCCAAAATACACAAGGTTGACGAGGTCAACCTAGTGTATTAAATAGGTAAAAATGTAAATAAAGAAATAAACCAAGTAATAAAGAATGATAATGATTGGAATGGATATGAAATATAAGAATAAACCTAGGGTTCATGGTTTTAGGGAGCTAGTGTGTGGATATAAAGTGACAAAAGGAACAACAATCTTATAAAGTACCAATGGTTTGCCCACCCATTTCTCAATGCACCCCTTAAGGCATGTACTTAGAGATATTGAGACTTGATAGTTTCTTTTAAGATACAAAAATTTATTAATTAATACAATTTTGAAAATATTATGTGTATACATATGGCCCAACTGAAGCTCATCATGTGTCACATAAGTGCAACATGGGATGGTGCTTTGGAGATAGAACATGATAACACACAACATTGATGGTAATTATGATGTAGTAGGAATAAAATAGTATAAATGAAAGTACATAATTAAAAAACACATACCTTTAACTTACCTTAGTGTTTTAGATAAATAAGAAGACTGCAAGAAAGTTAAGGCATCCAATGTAAAGCACACTCAACAAACCTGTAGAAGTTAATGCAAAAAAATAGCCAAAAAATAAAAAAATAGAATATAGGAATATGATAGTGTAAAATAATCTCTACATCACCATTAATCTAACATATTTTATGGTTTACAAAATGGATGAGTAGAAACAAAGATTTGAGCAAAATAAGGAATCTGAGGAAAAATAATTGAGAATGTTGATTTTTAAAAGAAGTGGTTTTAAATAAGAAAAAGAGAAATCATTTTGTTATTTTGATTTGTAAGAAAGGAGAAAATAAATCTAGAGAGAAAATAATCTAGGATGGTGAGGGAATGGCATGCTAGGCAAGAGAGAACCCCAAGAGCAAGAACAAGTGCACTACAGGTATGCAACCAAGAATCTCAAACCAATATTTGAAATTTGAATTGATTTAAGTGAATTTTGAGTAAATTTTTATTTTAAGTATTTATACATATCAAAAATGAATAAAATTAGGTTCTAAGGGTATTAGATAAGAAGACATGAAATGGGTTGAAAGCAAATAGGGAAAAAAGTAAGAAATAGACAAATTTTGAGCAAAATACACTAGGTTGATACACTAAACCTACTAGGTTGACCAGGTCAACCTAGTAGGTTGAATCAGAGTGAAAATCCATATGGTTGACCTAGTAGGTGTAGATTGACCTAGTGTATTGTGGTAGCTAAAACTAAGGTGAAAAGGTGTTCAGTTAGTCTATAAGGGCCAAAATGAAACCTAAACACTATGAAGAAGAAAATAAGATGAAAACAAGAAATTTAGGATAAAATAAGACAAAAATAGGGAAATTTTGGTCAAACTAGGTTGACCAAGGAGCCAAAATAAACACAAAAAACATGTGGAAAGCTGAAAGAGGGCTAGAATGGCCCAAAATGACCAAATAAGGGTAAGAGGGACCAAAATAGGATAAAAATGAATAAATTATGCTTGTTTTTTATTAAAGATAGAATGTATAAAGAATGTATTATGATTATACATGACATGAATTAACTAATACATCCTTTATTATTTCTTGATTGCAGAGATGGCCATAGTTCTAGAGGCTACTAGACATGTTATGGTTGTCAGATTTGTTATAGAGGTTGATAGATGGAGATAGAGCTAGACTGGTAGCCATAGGTCTAAGAGGTATAGTAGATATGTGAAGGATCCCCTTAAGTGTGGATGTGATGGTCATGTTCCGTAGTTGTTGGGAAAAACTAACCAACACCTTTAGATGAGAGATGGATGAGGATGTGATAGAGGTGGATATCACACTAGAGGATGTCCATGCCATCCTCAGACTACCCATAGTAGGAGTACTAATGACTGTAGGGATACCAAACAACAGAGAAGAGAGAGGAGCCTTATCTATGTGGGCTACAATATCAGATATGATATTACTAGGGTGGAGAATGAGTATGGAAAATGTGTATATATCATATATTATGAATCTCTATAAGGTGGTGATAGGCCTTACGACATAGTGAGTTCTCTATCAAAAGTTATAAAACAAGGTACCACTATAAATGATAGCCTTGTGTAGGATGATGTTAGAGGAGGGAGTGTTATATGATCTAGGCTCTATCATCTAGGTCCACCTTATTCATGATCTATTTAAGATGCAGGTCAGAGGACATGAGACCATGAGACCAATCATACTATTGATAACATGGATATATGAGAGATTTCTTATGTATCAATCCACTAGGTTACCCCATGCAATTGATAATAAGTCACCTTAAGTGAGGAATGGAGGGAAGACTAGGTAGCATGGGCCATGCCCCACATTCTAGTGTTATAGATGGTGAGATGCACCAACATAGTCTGGTAACCATATAAACAACTAATGACTACCTAAGAGAGATATCACATAGTTGGACTAGTGCTAGAGAGGATAGAGGTGATAGGGCACTATATATGGTGGAGAGAGATATATTTAGTGGGAAGGGTACTAGGATAGATGGGTCTACCTCATCCAACAAAATTGATACTCATGCCTCAAGTAGTGGACTCAGCATGTGAGAGAGCCATGAGGGAAGAGGGGACTTGGACCACTGATAGTGGGACTAACATTAAGTCCATGTCAGGAGTAGCCATGGATTGGTTGGGTATGATGAGGGGTAAAATTAGGAGGAGGTGGAGGTAGGGGGTAGATATACTAGATGTACCACCACCATCTCTATAGAGAGATGAGCTATAGCCACTTAGGACATGGAAGTGATAGAGGTAAGAGAAGAGAGGAGACCATTGTCATCCTTAGTAATTCAATAGAGGAGCTAGAGGAGAGGATAAAGAGACCATGTAGATGGAGGTTGAGATGAACATAATCCATGATAACTAGTTTCAAGCTAAGGAGGTGACCTATAGAGGAGGTACTAAGAGTCCACACAAATGGAGAGACTATGCTAGGCATTTTGTATAGATGGAAAGACCATAAGAGCTAAGACACATATAGGTAAGAAAAAGTATGATTAATTTATTACTTAAATTATTATTTTTTAGATAGATAGATAGATATTATGAGATATGATAGTGATCTAATATCCATCTAGTGTGATGTTGTAGGC
>JARHVA010003658.1:1752500-1890325 GCA_037957365.1 Torreya grandis | reverse complement strand
TCAAGAAAGGACTAGTGAAGGTAGATAGAAAAAAGAGCCTTGAAGCTCAAAGAGGGAATGAGAAGAGTAAAGACTCCAAGAGAGAGTAAAGAATGATAAGGATAAGTCCCAGATAGAGGAATAAACAAAGAGGAAAGATCCAATAGACGTATAAGAATTAATATTGATAAGCTTGATAAGAGGAAGGTCTAGATAGGCCTTGAAATAAAAAGAGAAGTGAGAAGATAGATGTAGAAAGAGAAGTGAAAGATATGAGAAGAGAGTTGGGGTAAATTATTGAGAAGATAGATCTCATTGTGAATATCTTAAAATGACAAAGAAGCCAATGGATTGGCTATAATATGAAAAAGAAGGGTGAAGTGGCCACTAGAGTCACTTGTGAAAGAGAGAAAGCATAAGATTAGTGTCTGGAGAGATGCGAAGAATAGAGAAAAGATAGACCATAGAGGCATGAGGAATGAGGTGTTTACAAGTGAGTAACAAGACAAAGAGATAGAGAAAAGATTTCTCATTGAAGAGAACAAGAAGAAGGTAGAAGTGCCAAGAGGAGAACTTGAGAGTGAAGACAAGAAGAAGAGGTGGATAATGTCTATGCAAGAGACATTCAAGGAGACTATGTGGTTTATCATTTTATATGCTAAAATTAATTTTAATCTTGTGTATTTATGTATGAAGACAAGTTTGGTGAAGGCCAATCATAAGGCCTTAAAGCTAGTGAAGGATGCACCAAGAACATCACCCGTCAAGTGGAAAGGGGATGACAAAGAAAGAGAACCTCTTATAGAAGACAAAGGGATGAAGATTAAAGACATTCCACATGTTGAAGATAAAGTAGAAGAAGATTACTATGGTTCCTTACCAAGTATAATATCACAAACCAAAGAGATAGTTTACCAAGAAGACATGAAGATCACCCATGAAGACATGAATGAAGAAATAGACTTGCAACAGTCATCATTGGAGGTAAATGAGTGTTTGAGTATTGAATATGATGTTATATATGAAGAAGAAAAATATTATATGTAGGTTGGGAGATATAAGGACAAGGTGAAACCCTCAAAAAGAGAACAAGGGCATGTATATGTTTGGCTTAAATAGATCAAGAAATTAGGTGATGATAAGGAAGTGGTGAACCTCAAGCAAGAAGTCCATCCAAGAAAGAATAAAATTTGAAAAAAATAACAACTATGGAAGCATAGAACAAAGGAAAAACAACACCAAGTTGGAAAGATAGGCTACCAAGGCATGAAGCATGAAGGAGAAGCAAATGGCAATCTAAAAAGGTACAAGGTAGCAAGTGGGTTGCAAAGAAAATGAAAAGAACACAAAAAGATTGTATTGCAGGTGTATCCTAAGAAATAATGAATATTGAGGAATAATACAAGTCCGCAAAGCAAACAAGAAAGTTAATGCAATCAAACTAAGCGAAAGAAGTGAAGGTAAAACTATGTAAGCAAGAAGATGAGTGCATAAAATAAAAGTTTTCTAAAATTTTGTTTTTAAATGTTGTTTACGATGAAGTATGTGAATTTGACTCCAATGATGAAGACATTATATATAATTATTGAGTGTGGAGCCCTTTGGGGATATCACATGGCCATAGGAGTATATTTTTGGGCCTAGAGAGATCCATAAAAGTGGGAAGCACAATTTTCCCTACTTTACCTTTTGTGGAACCTTGCTCCACATATGAGTGGAATATTCTTTTATATTTATAGTTTTTATGTTTCCATATTTTGTGGAGTTAGTTATTATATGCCTATTTTCCATTTTGACTTCCTTGATATTAAAGAGTTATTTATTTATTGGAAAATTTAATGCCTTCCTTGTTTTAAAGAGTTGGTTGTGATCACATATTGTTAGAAAATTTGCCTTTAAAGGTGGAGAGATAAACTTGGTGTGTTCCTTCTTGATGGAGCTTTTGGATAAGCTTACTGAGGTGGAATTGAGTTGTCTTTTAGTGGATGATGATTATTTTAGATAAGCATGGCGAGTTTCTCCTCCTTTGGTGGATTTTCCCTTGGTTTGCTATATATACAGGTGTGGTGTGACCCTTAGAGGTTGATGGTTTATTTTCAAGGTGTGTCTTTGAGGATCAAAGTCAAAGTGTAGATGTTTTTGCAAAGTACAGGTGTTTATTACAGGGTGTGGTATAACATCTTGTGAAATATAGTATTGTGCAGGTGCAAGTGAAATTGCAACATTTATTTGTACAACATTTTCTATAGGAGATTTTCTATCCCTATGAGATTTCATTGAAATCTTGTTTTTAGATTACAGTTTTATTTGAGGACTTTCTTGGTGGATGTAACCCATATTGGGTGAACCACAATAGATCTATGTTATGTGTGATTGATTCTCGTTCTTTCCATTTATGCTTTCATAATATATGTGATTTGAGGAATGTTTCCATGATGCATGATATTGCATAATTTAGATCTAATTTATGGTCATATTAAATCTGGTTTAATTTTTTTTAATTCCTAGTAACTAGTATTAAAGCCATTGGTTGTGTTTTGGTAAAGTGGTAAATCACAGGAAAGGCTATTATCTTGAGTGGGAGATATGGGAGAAGAGATCAGATTTAGAGTGGAGAAGTTTGATGGTAAAAATTTTGGTTTGTGGAAAATTTAGAGAAAATATTACTTGTATCAGAAAGAGCTTCATCTCCCCTTAAAGGGGAAATCATAATCACTTGTAAGTATGAGTGATGGAGATTGGCCATTACTTGATAGGAAGCCATTGGGAGACATACAGTTATGCCTTGAATCTTCTGTTTCATTTAACATTTTTGATGAGAAAACCACAAAAGATCTCATGGATAAACTTGGAAAGTTATATGAGAAACCCTCTACTTCTAATAAATTTTTTCTTATGAAAAGATTGTTTAACATGAAAATGTTTAAGAATGGTTCAATTTCTAATCATCTAAATGATTTTAATATAGTTGTAAGTATGCCCACTTATGTTGAAATTAAGTTTGATGATGAAGTTAGAACTTTTCTAATCTTATGTTATTTGCCTGATAGTTGGATAGTTTGGCTATGGTTGTGAGTAATGCAGTCCCTACCAAGGGAAGCTTAAATTTTGAGGATGTTGTAGGTGTGATCCTTAGTGAGGAAATATAAAGTAAAAACATTGGTGAATCATTTTTAAGTAATGATTTTTTTGTTGATACTAGAAGGAGGCAAAAGGATAAGAGCAAAGGAAACCGTGAAAAGTCAAAGGGTAGATCTAAGTCCAGATCTAGATATAAGATGATTGCTGACATTGTGGGAAGAGTAGACACTCAAAGAAGGATTGTTGGTCACTTTGGGATAAGAATGCCAACAAGGAGGAAAAAAATGAGGTAAATGTGACATCAGGTAAATCATGTCAAGATGCCTTAATTATTTTTATGGATAATTTTTTAAGTCTTGGGTTTTAGATTTAGGGGCTTATTTTCATGCCACCCCACATAGGCATTATTTACTGATTATGTTCAAGAGAATTTAGGACATGCTTATCTTGGTGATGATGAACCATGTGAGATAGTAGGTAAAGGTTGTGTTCAGGTTAAAATGTAGAATAGGAACACATGGCTACTCAAGGATGTCAGACACGTGCCTATGTTGAGATAGAATTTGGTTTCAATGGGATAATTAGGTAGTGAGGGTTATTCGGTAATGTTTACTATAGATTCTTGGAAAGTTACCAAAGGTCCTTATGTGGTTTTAAGAGTTAAGAAAGTTGGTACTTTATATTTGACTAGTAGTGTTGATTCTTTTGATTTAGTTATTGCAAATGGAGATACAACTATGTGGTACTACAGGCTTGGCCATATGAGCCATAAGGGCATGGAGATCTTAAAAGACAAGTTGTCTGGATTAAAAGACATAGATCTAAACTTCTGTGAGAATTGTGTGTAAAGGAAACAAGATTGGGTTAAGTCCCTAAAGGTTTGACCTACAAAGAAAAATCACAAGTCAAAGTTGGTGCACTCAGATGTATGGGGACTAGCTCAGGTATCTTTTATTGGTGGATCTAATTATTATGTTACTTTTATTGAGGATATAACTAATAAAGTTTGGGGTTTATTACAGTAAAAATAAATTTTATGTATTTAACACTTTTAAGAAGTGAAGAGCCTTGGTTGAGAATGAAATAGGTTTCAAGTTGAAATATATCATATTAGATAATGGAGGTGAGTATTGTAGTAATGATTTCTTTGATTATTGTTCAAACAATGGAATCTATAGATAAAGGACAATTGCAAGAACTCCATAGTAGAATGGGGTATCTAAAAGGATGAACAAAACAATAATGCAATGTGCTAGGGAGCATGAGGTTACATGTAAGGATGCCTTTATAGTTTTGGGTAGAAGCAGTTTAACATGATGATTTATCTAATTAATAGAGGACTTTTTATGCCTTTAGATGGAGGAATTCCTGAACAAGCTTGGTCTGGTAAGAATCTTGATTATTCTTTTCTTAGATTCTTTGAATGTGAGGCTTTTGCTCTCATTAAGAAAGAAGATAGGACCAAGTTAGAGGCAAAATCATAGAAATTCACATTTGTTGGATATGGTGAGGATGACTTTGGTTTCCATTAATGGAGCATTAAAGATAAGAAAATATTTCAATCTAGATATGTAGTCTTTAATGAAAAAGTCATGTATAAGAATCAATTTCAGGAACAAGAATAAGAATAGAAAGAGTACATAGTATTGGATGACATTGTGATGGCAACGTATCTAATGATTCAGTTCAATAACCTTGTACACAAGGGCTCCAAACTCCTATGGTAAGGTCTTCTAGGGTAAGAAGAGCACCTGAACATTTTTCTCCTTCTTTGAATTATTTTTTACTCACTGACAATGGAGAAATAGAGTGTTATGAGGAAGTAATGTAGGTAGATTCTAGAATGAAGTGGGAATAAGCTGTGGATGAGGAGCATAGATCTCTCATGGAGAACCAAATGTCGGATTTGGTAAGGCTACCCAAAGACAAGAGTGCATTTCCAAACAAGTGGATATTCAAAATAAAAGAAGAGGATGAAGGGAGAAAAAGGTAGAAGGCTAGGATGGTGGTCAAGGGGTTTGCATAAAAATTAGGTATTGATTTTAATGAGATTTTATCTTCTATTGTAAAAATAACTTATATTAGGATTGTTTTTAGTTTAGTTGTAGTTGAGGATTTGCACTTAGAATAGTTAGATGTGAAAACTAATTTTCTTCATGGTGATTTGGATGAAGAGTTGTATATGAAGCATCCACATGGATATGAGGTCAAAGGTAAGAAGAACTATGTGTACAAATTAAAAAAAGGCTTATATGGCCTAAAATAAGCTCCCTAACAATGATATAAGAAATTTTATTATTTTATGTTGGAACAAGAACATCAAAGGTGTAATTTTGACCATTACATGTACATCAAACATTTTGATGATGGTTCCTTTATTATATTATGCTTGTATGTGGATGACATGTTAGTTGTAGGAAAGAGCATACAAAATATTCATATACTCAAGAAAAAACTTAGTGGCTCCTTTTCTATGAAGGATTTGGGTGCTACAAAACAAATCCTTGGTATGAGGATTATTTGTGACAAGAAGGAGAGGAAGCTGATCTTATCCCAATAAAAGTATGTGATGAAAGTCTTGGAAAGGTTTAGCATGTTGGATGCTAAATCTATTGGTACTCCTTTGGTAGGCCACTTTAGATTATCAATGGAGCAATGTCCCAAGATAGAATCTGAAAATATTAAGATGTCTAAGGGACCTTACTCATTGATAGTTGGTATCTTGATGTATGCCATGATTTTTACTAGGCCAAATATTTCCCAAGTAGTGGGAGTTGTGGCAAGTATATGAGTGATCCTAGTTATGAGCATTGGCAAGTAATGGAATGGATTATTTGGTGTTTGAGAGGAACCATGGATTTTGCATTATGTTATGGTGGATTAGATACCACTTTGCATGGTTATGTGGACTTAGATATGCTAGGGGATATTGATATCAGGAGGAGTACGACATGTTATATATTTATTTTTGGAGATACAGTGGTTAGGTGGATTTATAGGATACATAAGGTTGTGGCTTTGTCAACCATAGAGATAGAGTATGTTGTTACCACAAAGGCTATCAAGGAGATGATTTGGTTACAAGAATTGTTTTTAGAGTTGGGGCATGAGAAAGAAGTTAGGAGACTACACAGTGATAGTTAGAGTGTTATTCATTTGGAAAAGAACTCTACTTTCCACTCAAGGATGAAACACATTTAATTACATTATCAATTCATCAAGATAGCTTTGGAAGAGAACTTGGTGAAGCTGGAGATGATTCATACTATCCAAAATCTTGTAGATATGATGACCAAGGTGGTCATATTGGAAAAGTTGAGACTATGTTCAGATTTGGTTGGCCTTAGTGGTCATTGAGCAGTGATAGATTTTGTTCAGAAGAAACAGTCTCCAAGTGGGAGATTGGTGAGTGTGAATCCCTTTGGGGCTATCACATGACCATGGCAGTATATTTTTGGGGCCTAGATAACTCCACAAATTTGGGGAGCACAGTTTTCCCTACTCCACCTTTTGTGGAAACTTGCTCCATATGTGAGTGGAATATTCTTTGTATTTCTAATTTTTATGTTTTCATATTTTGTGGAGTTAGTTGTTAGATGCCTATTTTCCATGTTGACTTCCTTGATCTTAAGGAGTTAGTTGTTTATTGGAAAATGTAATGCCTTCCTTATTTCAAGGAGTTGGTTGTGATCGCATGTTGTTGGAAAATGTGCCTTCAAAGGTGGAGAGATAAAATTGGTGTGTTCCTTCTTGATGGAGCTTTTAGATAAGCTTGCTGAGGTGGAACTGAGTTTTATTTTAGTGGATGATGTTTATTTTGGATAAGCACAATGAGTTTCTCCTCCTTTGGTGGATTTTACCTTGGTTTGATATATATATATATATATATAGGTGTGGTGTGACCCTTAGAGGTTTATGGCTTTATTTCTAGGGTGTGGCTTTGAGGATCGGAGTCAAAGTACATATATTTTTGTCAAGTGTAGGTGTTTATTGCAAGATAAAGTATAAAAACTTGTGAGATAAAGTATTGTGTAGGTGTAGGTGAAAGTGCAACATTTATTTGTGCAGTATTTTCTACAAGAGATTTTTTATCTCTATGAGAGTTCATTGTAATCTTGCTTTTAGATTACAGTTTTATATGAGGAATTTATTGGTGGATGTAGCCCACATTGGGTGAACCACTGTAGATCTGTCTTATGTGTGATTGATTCTTGTTCTCTCCATTTATGTTTTCACAATATCTATGATTTGAGGAATGTTTCTATGATGCATGCTATTGCATAATTTAGATATGATTTATGGTCATATTAAATCTAGTTTATTTTTTTTTAAATTCCTGACAGTTGGCAAGATAGGTTACCAAGGCATGAAGCATGAAGGAGAAGTAATGAGAATCAAATGGAAATATAAAAGGGTACAAGGCATCAAGTGGGTTGAAAATAACATGAAAAGAGCACAAGAGGATCATATTGTAGGTGTATCATAAGAAAACATGAATATTGAGGAATAATTTAAGATTATAAAGCAAACAAGAAAGTTAATGCAAGTAAATCAAACCAAGAAGTGAAGGTACAACTATATAAGCAAGAAGATGAATGTATAAAAGATAAGTTTTCTAAAATTTTATTTTCAAATGTTGTTTATGATGAAGTATGTGAATTTGACTCCAATGATGATGACATTATATATATAGAAACAATTGCATCAATGAATGTGTAACAAGGCAATGTGAGGATGAAGCACCTCAAAGACTACTTGAAAAGCATGGTATATATCAGAGTGAGAATGAATTGACTCTCATGAATGATGGAATCCAAGGATAAGACAAAGAACAATTTTCCCAAGAGTATGAATGGACATATAAATTCAAATATTTTTCAAACAATATTGTACTATGTTGAGGATGAATGGAACAAGAAGTTGCTTTTGCACAATGTGCAAGATGATAGAAAGAGGCATCAAAAAGAGGAGAAATGTGAAGTAGAGGTAGCACAAGAGAGTATAGTTGAGAAAATGATAGAGGGTGACATGAATTAGATGCCATTAGAGCATAAGGAATAATATGCTATCTGATCAAGGAGTAAACATCACTAAAGAAACATGAAGTAATTGAGATTCATGAAGAAACAAACCACAAAATGAGCATAATCAAGAAGAGAAATGAAATATTTGGTTGAAACTGAGTATAATGAGGATCAAGGTGACTTGGAATAGTTATAACATGCAGAAAATAAGGATCTATAGTAGTTGTAACACCTCATAGAGGTATAGGATGTATTCACATGAAGACTAGAAAAGGCCAAAAAGGAGAAATGCAAGAGTTTAGCAAAGAGAAAGGAGGAATAATATGCAAGTGAACATATAATATCCTCAAATTATAAATTTAAAGGAAATGGAGAAGTTTTTTCATGCATATTTTCTCCTTCCTGGGGAGTATGATGCAGGAACATCAAGCTAGAATACATCATTTTTGAACTATTGCCAATAGAGGTGAAAGTTGGTCAAATTTTGGGTCTCAAAGTGATTTAGGGAACTCATAAGGCCATTTACTTCTTTGTAATACTTTTTGAGTCATAGGGGTGTGTTATGTATCTTCTATGAGTTTTGCCTCCAAAATAGGGAATTTGAAAATTCAAATGTTTGAACTAAGTCAAGAGTGACCAAAGCATGGTGTAGAGTGGTTAGATGAGGAAATAATGGTTCAATAAGGAAATGAATCCTTTTAAAGGTGTTTTAAAATAATATATGTCTAATTCATAAGGTTATAGGACATGTTTAGCAATATAACCCTCACTCGTACGTTGGGTTGTCAAGAAAGGAGGTTTTATCTTTTAACTAACCAAATAACCAATGTTGGAGTTGGTTGAATTGAAAAGGTTGTATGTCAATTTTTTGTATATGAGAGAGAGAGAGAGAGAGAGAGAGAGAGAGAGAGAGAGAGAGAGAGAGAGAGAGAGAGAGAGAGAGAGAGAGAGAGAGAGAGAGAGAGAGAGAGAGAGAGAGAGAGAGAGAGAGAGAGAGAGAGAGAGAGAGAGCATACAAAACCTCTCAAAAAAGATCTCAAGTCCAAGAAAGGACTATAATGTAATTGAGAACAATGATATGAATAAATTAAAGTGACTTATTGTATATTATCCATTATTATTTTTTGATTAAATTAGTTTTAATTTATAATTGAAGGCCCTTGAGGCCATGAATATGTTGAATTTGTGTTAAGTTACAAGTTTGGATAAAGACTATAGGTTACAATTTCATAAGGAGTTTTGGGGTGACTTCTTCAAGTTGTCTAGATGAAGGTTACACTTCAAATTTTTATTTGAAAGGTTATAATATCATATGGATTATATGAGGATTTAATCAATGTTCCTAAGTATTTCCAACTCAGGTAAAGGTACTGTTGTTCAAAAACCTTACACTTGCTTATGATAATAGGGTACAAAGTTGAGTGAATAGTATTTGTTGAAAGATGATCTATTCTAGGGATGAAATATGGGAAGAAATAATTAATAAGGTAACATATAATTTTGTATACATATATGAATAAGGATAAAATTTAGTATACAGTCCCTACACAAGTAATCACAAGTAAAACATTGAGTGCATAGACTCTAAAACCTATTTTAGAAGAGTATGAAAGGAAACACATTTAGATAAATAAATGATCATTGGACTCATGATTTATTGATGAATAAAATTAAAGGATGAGATATAGTATTATATGAGAGATAAAACTTTTTTAATATAAATATATTTCAAACATTACATAGTCTATGTACCCTATGTGTTTGACATAGTCAAGACGCCTATTTGCACAATCAAGGAATAAGGGGGAGTATAATGTATAAGAGGAATTGAATATATATTGTGTTATTTAAATTTTATCATGGATAAGTGTGTATGAATATTAATATGACCCATGTGAGGTAAAAAATGTATTTGATGGTACACAGTCCCTTTAAACCTTACACAATCAACCAAAAGAGTGCACAGCCTACTGTATTTGCTTGTTCTTAAGAATTTAAGGAATTGATTAAGGTATAAAAAATATTTTTAAATGTGGTATAGATCAAAATATACCTTTACATGGTTTTTTTTCCTTTAAGACATTAATATACTCAAAGAATTGAATTTAATGCGCTCTTAGCCTATTCAGGAAGGTAACTAAGGTTTCAAAAGAAAAAACCCCATAAGTAGAGTTCCAACCCTTATAAATTATATAAAGTTGGTAATATTTCTCATACATATATGTAAAAAGTTAATCAAGTGTTTTTGGTCTGAAAAAGTCTCGTACAGTACAAATTCTAGTACTGAGGATGTATGCTAGGGCTAGTTAGGCCTAATTGAGGGTGGTTTACAAAGGAAGTGTGATCTAGGGGTGGAGTTAGCTCATGAAATTTGACATAGACCTGAAGTAATATAGAGGTTGACTTTAAATTATCTTGGATCTTTAGGAGAGTTGGTATATTTTTAAAACCAATGGAAAATGCCAAAAAAAATCTACAATCCTAGGGTGGACATTGAAAGCTAGAGGTATAGAATTGAATGTTGAATTGTGATTGAAGGATTAAAAGAGGTAAATAAAGGTTTGATATGATCATATAATAACATCCATGAATATATATTGAGTTTTTTAAACCTATTCCAATTTTGGGTCCTTGAGACCTAAGAGAATTGCCTAGTGGATAACTAGGAAAGAGTTGAATGGTAAAGAGAGACTAGGGCCATGGTATGAGTTTGGAAATGAATGTGATTGATAATGAGAGTGATAAAAATAAACCAAGAAGTGTCTATAAATTTTATAAGGCACAAGTATAAATATAAGGAGGCTATTAAGCCCAAAGACCAAGAGAAAGACTAGATTGATGTTGAGAGCTAGGAGACAAGCATAGCAAGTGAATGTGATCAGTCAAGTTCAAAACCAAATAATGATGATTTGGAGACTTATTAATAATACCTATGCATCACTTAGTCTAGGTTTCCCATCCTTTTAAATGAAGGGGTATTCTTATATTTAGTATACATTTCTTTCAATCTCTATGTAGTTGAGCTTATATATGGTATGCTTTTCTAAAATTATCTAGATAGTGCCCAAAAAATTATCTTACCATCTACCTATAGGTTTATTATCTCATAATATTACATTATACGATTATAAATATGATTTCATACCACTAAAAAATATAGATTTCAATCTAATAATCTACTAAAGAAATCCTAAAATCCATTAGCACTTCTTCCTTTTAAAATGAAAAGTAAACAAAAAGAAACAATTTCATAAGTTTTTGGTCAATTTGTAAAATGATATCAAATTTAAACTATCCAATGAAAGGACATGGATGCTGAATTATCTTGTATCCCAAGAAACAAAATTCTAATAAACAAAAGTGTTTTCAGTCCATTCGTATAAATTGACAAACATCATTTGATATTCCCACTCTTTCAATATATAAAGGTAACAAATTTCATTATCCATTAGTCAATGGCTATAACATGCTCTTATCATAATCAATATTATATGATGGGATTTATTTTTTGTTTGTATGCATAATAAGACATTTGAAAAAATGTAATTTTACTTATTTTTTAATATGTTGTAGGGCATAATTGCTTACATTATTCTGTGCATTGGAGCAAGTGCTTTATTATTTGGGATAAAGATATTGCACAAGGTACAAGAAATTGTCTTCCCAATATTTTTAGCAAATTTTAAAAATAAATTTAAAAGTTGGATCAAAAAACTTTTTTTGTTTTTGTGAATACCACAAAAGACAAAGGAACAAGAAAGAAGGGAAAAGACCTATAGTTCTAGTACATGTGGATACATATGAACATCAACCAGAGACATCGATATCTAACATTGACGATGATTTAAAAGACAATCACCTTTTTTGAGTTAATTTATTCAAATATAATATAGGTGATTATCTTTTTGACATAATTCAATTATTATTTAATTTTTTGTTACATGTCAAATGAATTGTGCAACAAAATGATAGATTTATTTTTATCATGTCTACACAATCATGACTCAAGTGCACAATGGTCATATGAATGTGAATTACATTATGACATGCTATAAAATTTGCATGGGATATATGACAAGATTACATACCTAGAGAGAATATAAATTTTTGCAAATAACATAGCCAATATAGGCCAACCTGGACTATGGGGTGATATATTCTGCATTAAGTGGCTTGCAAAATGGATAAACATATTGATTTGATTATGATATTTAATGAAAAAGTGAAAACACTTGCATTTTAATAGATAATAATTGACTCCTTCATATTCCATATTATTTCATGATAGAAATATGACTTCTATCCACTACAAACCATTGCTTATAAGAAAACTGGAAGGCTTTACTCCTCGAACTCTACATAATAGATTGTCAATTGCATGTATGAAACTTTCATGCACATGGAATGTAATTGAAAATTCAATAAAAAAGTATTAATTACATAGAACAAGCCCATTTGTTGAACATTATGTAGAAATATTATTTAATGCAATAAGTTTCTTGACTAAAGGAGAATTATCTGTGATGTCACTATGGTGTTATATTTCCCAATCATTTTAAAATGAAATTTTCATAGCAAAAAAAATGTAATGGAATGCTTGGAAACATGAAACTAAGAATTCATGGAATCTAATAGTAAAACCATTATAATTTGGAAAGCATATATTTATATGTTGGGAATGGAATATGAACAAGCTCATGTAGAATGTGGACATTTATGTTTGCTATGGATTACAAACATCTTACAAGTCAAGATTCAAAAAAGGCTAGCAACAACTGCAAACATTCAAATGTATATAAAATTTTCTCAAACACAAAACACATATACAATGTGTCTACATTTGAAATAGAGACAAGCCATATTCTGTAACAACCCCGTTGGGTTTGTCATAGAAAAATATGACTTTAAAAAAAAAATTAAGCAACATATATGCTTCCATTAGATTACACCTTGAGAATCTAATTAGTGATCACAATAAATGCTCTAAGTATGACAATTGTAAATGATCATGATACATAATACATCACTGATCACTATCATCATAAAAAACACATCATAATTGTTTATAGAAGGTAATTACAAATATCTAGCCACGAATGGTACAAACATACAACCACTACTATCAATATATAATAGGTAAGTAATTATATTTTATAAAGATAATTTTTCAATAATAAATATAATATAATGTACATATATAATATACATGCCTACCCAAAGCATAAGTTCCTTGAAATCTAGTATCTATGGCAATCTCAAGTGTAATCTCAAAAGTAATACTGTTGTGGGGAGGGATTGCATCACCTAAGTGATTTTCCACACCAACCATGGA
Organism: Torreya grandis; assembly: GCA_037957365.1. NCBI lineage: Eukaryota > Viridiplantae > Streptophyta > Pinopsida > Cupressales > Taxaceae > Torreya > Torreya grandis. The sequence goes on along the minus strand of JARHVA010003658.1, from coordinate 1,876,909 downwards.
ATAATGATCCCCTGCACAAATCCCATCAGGGAGTGGCCCTCCCTTCACATATGAGTAGATGATCTGTAAATGACACTAATTTTCATGTCAAAAAGTTTACTTTAGATCTTAATTATCAAATTACTCAATTTCCTAAAAACACTCAAGGAAATGAAATGGAATTTGACTAAATATGCATGATAGTGATTAATAAAAATGATTAATCAAAATGCAAAAAAATAATGCACAGATAAATTCAACTTACGATAAACACATGGTAATGGAGTTCGGTAATGCCTACGTCTCCAAGTTTGCTTATAGTATGAATTGACCCATTTCCTTAAAAAGTGAGTACATAGCCAAATCTCACAATTTTCAAATGGATACTCTAATATTTCACATAATTCAAATAACAAAGCTTCATAAAGTCTTGGTAAGGCCATGAACAGACCTTCCACATTACTGTTGTGTGAATGTAATCTCATAATCTTGTGGATTTCCATCAAAGGTCTCAAAAATGGACTTATAAAATGGTCTTAAAAAAATATTCATAGGGATTTAAATATACCATAGAAATAATCTTAGAGTCTAGGACAAATCCCTAGTTTACACCGATAAGTGAAAATCTCTCCAAGTCCCTCAAACCTTGAGATTTTGCAAATTGGTCTATTATGGCACTTATACATAGTCTTCTAATGTTTCACTTTGAGTAATTAAAAATTATATCAAATGACCTCATATCTAGACAATCCACATATGGGTGGAATGAACTCAGAGTCTAAAACATATCTTTAATTTACTCTAAAGTATGGAAATGCCTCTAGGTACCTCGAAACCGAGGAAGAGTGAAAATAGGTCCTTATATTTACCTTGTCTCCATCAAAATACCTTGCTTCAAATATAATTTCGTGCACTTTATATAGTGTTTGAGACCCAAAGGTTCAATGGTCAAAGAAATATCCTTTTAACCAAATTATCAAGGTTTGAATCCCATCTCCTTTGGTCTTACATTTATCCCTTATCTTTTAGCCCACATTAAGTGAGTGCTAACATTTTAAAGGCTTTAATTAGCCTTGCCTTCCATGATGAAGTTGTGGCTTTGACCACGTATCTCCTTTTGATTTTCCCACTCGAGCCATTGATGTCATTTTTATGTTGGGAATTTGGTGGTTGTCATGACCCATGTTTGGTGTGGTGACTTGGCATTAATGTGGGCTATTTGGAATGTTCAGTTGGCTTATTGACTTATCTCAGTAATGGCATAGAACCTTCTTGGTGTCATGGCATGGAAAATTCTCGAGCATGGTAAATAATTACATACAAATAAAAATTGACTATAGAGGAATAAATGTGGTGTCAAGACATGTGGTTGATTGAGGACCCACCATGTGGACCATTCAACACTTGTCGACGTCCAACTAGATGTTCCATAGTTCTATCGGTGACAGGGTCCCCCTTCGAGACAAAAGTGGACTCCACCGGCTACGGTCCTCATAGCTAGCCATTTTTGAATACGCTTGTCAAAGATGAAGATAAGAAACCAAAACCAATATTTTGCATGAACTCACTACCACATGTCACTGCATGACTGGTTCACATTTTTTGCCACATCATCACTTTGACCAAGCTTGACCGTAACTTTGATTGACCATAACTTGCACATACGGACTCCATTTTTCTAACCATAAAATGTGTCAGAAAGCTTGTAACAAGATCTACATAGTGGAACTATTTTAAAATTGTTCCATAATGGTCAATTTATATAATTTGACCAGCTTTGACTTCCTATTGACTATCTTTAATTGAAACTTTGATCAGCTGCACAAGGAGCATACAAGATTCATTTTCTGCATTCCACATACCATTAGAAAGGTATCAACATGCCCTATGCAATGGTGCAAGTTTTGGTCTACTTTAAGATATTTTTTGAATTGACCTTTAGATCAATCCTCCCTACTAAGAGGGCTTTTGGTCCACCAAAAGTTGATATCCAACTGAAATGCTAATTAGTTCTGAAGATACTTTGATGAGTCTTATCGGTATACTCAGGTTATACAACTGCACCTACAATGCTTAGAATAATTGACTAATCACATATTTCATAATTCCTCTGCTACTTCATGGCCATAAATAGCCTCTACATAGAACTAGGATGGGATGACTTCCTCTGTTGCATGGCTTCACAAGAGCCTCCACATAGATAAGCCTAGTGATCTTCTCTACTAATGCTAAATGGTTTTCTGCAACATATCAAGTAGAAAACCCAAATCATGGCATAGAGCTAATATTTGTAAAATATGATTTATAACTCAAAATTGTAAAAAGCCTAAAACAAGGCATGAGTTATATTGAATCTTGTAAATACCAATAAGGACACAATATATCAAACAGTCTATCTATTGTCACAACCTATAAGCGGTGAACTATCAGAAACTGAAATAATCACCAATGTAATTTCAAGACAAGTTTGTTAATGTAAACAAAAATACAATATTTTTTGTGACCATGTCACAATACACTGTCCCAATGGGTCTTATCATACATCCAATCACACACATGCCATAAATAGATGCATTCCAAAATAGTATTTATTCTGATACAAGTACTGTAGGAAAACTGAATCCTATCCAAAAAATTGTGCAACTACTGTTAAATCTCCCAAGTTGATCAATGAGGAAACTCATAAAGTTAAAACTAGAGATTCTAAGAATAGAGCTTTTCCAAATATAAGTGTGAGAAAAAACTTCACATGATAAACCTATCTCAAAGTGTTCCAACCATAGTAGCTCCAAAAATGCATATATCAAAGTGTGGGTAAATGACCTTTGTCAACATACAACAAAGATTCCTAAAATTGCTTTACAACATAAATGCATTAATAATCCACTAATCATGACAACATGAAATTAAGAAATTGTTTAATAACCCTTTATATCAGATTCTCTTGTTTAGGGTGTTCAATTTCCTTAGTGGATTTACTAACATCTGCATGGGTTGATTGAAAAAAAACTTCATTAATTACCTTTTCAATAGGTTTATAAACCATCTTCTTACCATTACCAGGATGGTGGGATGGTTGAAGTTTCTAACACTTCTTAATTCAATGTCCACTCTCGTGATAATGCGTGTAATAGTTCCTCTATGTGTGAGAGGTCACTTGTTTGCCATTTCTTTCTTTGCCAATATGAGAATGGTCTTTAAAACCTACAAGTTGCTTTAACAAAGCTTGTCTTTTCCAACAAGATGTGTCACAATGGTTATTCAATCCATAAAATGTACAAGGAAAAGAATGCAACATCTTCTGAATATCAAAACCAAATTTCTTAAATGGAAAAAATGAATTAGAAGTCTTAGAAATAAAATTCTTATTGGTGTTTTTTTAGTGTAAGAATGAGGAGGTGGAATCTCAATATCTCTTTTACTTGATTTCTTACACCGCTCATTATTCCTTCGCAAAGAGGAATTCTGCTATGCTAGTGGCCTTGGATCTTGGCTATCAGAAGCTTATCCTCTTTTAGCAATGGATGAACTCTCTCCAACATCCATTGTCTCACTAGAATAACCCAATACTTCATAGTGAGATCTATGCTCTACCTATATTGGGTTAGCAATACCTTGGCCATTATTACCAAGGCCCCTTCCATCAAATCCCATTTTTAATAACAGTTTAGATCTAATGCCCTTAGTGTGATTTTCAAAACCACCAAAAGTAACATCTGAAACTAAATGGAAAACATTACTACATGATGAACAACTTATGATGTAATCATCTATCATAGTAATTGCATCTATAGTGGAAGGTAATTGATGAAGATAATGTTTCTCTTCATCTTGCATCTATGCTAAGAACTCATCCTTGACTTGTAGCTCTAATTTTAAGCTAGAAATATTTTCTTCCAAGGAGTAAAAATGAGCTCTCAAGAAATAATTATCTTCCTATATCTATCGATTAATTACTTCAAGCTCATTAAACCTCTCTCTTTTCAAGGCTTTGCCCATGGCTTCCTGTTTCTTACAAACAACCTAATCCCACAAATTACACACTACAAATGGAATATCAACAAGGCCAAAAAGTCTATAATAATAATGGAAACCATACTAAAAATAAATGCTATCAAATCCACACAATTAGAAGCTAACCCAACATACCAACTACTCTGATACCAAATTTGATCCATAAACTGGCACTAATTACCATGTCAAAAAACTTACTTTGGATCTTAATTGTCAAATTACTCAATTTCTTGAAAGAACTCAGGGAAACAAAACTAAATTTGACTAAATATGCATTAAATAGTGATTAATAAACATGATTAATCAAAATGTGGAAAAATAATCCACAAATAAATTCAACTTATGACAAACACATGGTAATGGAGTTTGGCAATGCCTACATCTTTGAGTTCACTTATGGTATGAACTGATCCATTTCCTTAAAAAGTGAGTACATGGACAAATCTCATGATTTTCAAATAGATAATATAATATTTCACACAAATCAAATAATAGAGCTTTAGAAAGTCCCAGTAAACCCACAAACAAACCTTCCACCTTACTATCATCCGCATGTAATCTTGCAATCTTGTGGATTTCTATCGAAGGTCTCAAAAATGAAATTATAAAATGGTCTTAAAAAATATTCACAGGGATTTCAACATATTATTAAAATCATCTTTGAGTTTATGACAAATCCCTAGTTAACATCGAGAAGTGAAAATCTCTCCAAGTCCCTCAAAACTTGAGATTTCACAAACTGGTATATTATGGCCCTTATACATAGTTTGCTAATGTTTCACTTTGAGGCATGAAAAATATATAAAATGACCTGATATCTAGATCCTCTACATATGGTTAGAACTGGGTCAGAGTCTATAACATATCTCTAGTTTACTTTGAAGTCTGTAAATGCCTCTAGATACCTCGAAATTGAGGAAGAGTGAAAATAGGTCCTTATGTCTGCCTTGTCTCCATGGAAATACCTTGATTCACATATAATTTCATGCACTCTATATAGTGTTTGAGACCCACAAGTTCAATGGTCAAATTATTATTATTTTAACCAAATTATCAAGGTTTGAATCCCATCTCCTTTGGTTTTACATTCATCCCTTATCTTTTATCCCACATTAAGTGGGTGCCAACATTTCAAAGGCTTTAATTAGCCTTGCCTTCCATGATGAAGTTGTGGCTTTGGCCACGTATCTCCTCTTAATTTGACCAATCGATCCATTTATGGAATTTATATGTTGGCAATTTTGTGGTTGCCATGACCCATGTTTGGTATGGTGACATGGCATTAACGTGGGCTATTTGGAATGTTTGGTAGGCTTGTTGACTTGTCTCGATCATGGCATAGAACCTTCTTGGTGTCATAGAATGGAACATCCCTAAGCATGGTAAATAATTACATACAAATATAAAAAAACCAATATTTTTCATGAACTCGCTGCCACATGTCATTGCATGACTGGTTCACATTTTTTGCTACATCATCACTTTGACCAAGTTTGACCATAACTTTGACTGACCATAACTTGCACATATGGACTCCATATTTCAAATCATAAAATGTGTTAGAGATATTTTGATGAGATATATGCATTGGAACTATTTTAAAATTTTTATATAAAGGTCATTTTCTATAGTTTGACCATCTTTTACCTCTTATTGACTAGCTTCGATGAGAACTTTGACCGGCTGCACAAGGAGCATATAAGCTTCATTTTCTACGTTCTACATATCATTGGAAAGGTCTCAATGGGCCCTATGTAATGGTGAAAGTTTTGGTCTGATTCAAGATTTTTTTTAATTAACCTCTAGATCAGTAGATGATGGCACGTGATTCTAGAGAGACAAGCTAGTACCCATGTGCTGTATGATTTATAAAACTAAACATGTTAAGCATAGGAATAATCAAATGTATACATTCAGTCCATCAAACATATGAATGAATCTCACAATATTATCTATCACATAAATAATATAAATGATAACTAAAATTTATACCATCCGATTAAGATATACATGTAACTATTGTTTCTAATTACTATAAGTAGTTTTTAAATACAATGCACCATATGATAACCCATATTATAATAGCCTAGTGTTATTAAGAACAACTAATGAATACCACAACCGGTTATAATAAAGTAGTTATGAATAAATGAAAATATAAGCTTCTATTCAAATAACTAACTATAATGAGAAAGTTTCAGTTCCCACAAACATATAATATTTCACTCTAGCATCTGTTATACTCTCGAGGGGTTAGGGAGGTGGGGGATGAGGGGTTTTATGCATGAATAAATAAGGTCCTACTAATTGTCATAAGATATTTTATTTATAGAAATAACTAATATACATACATTTAGTTTATCAAACATATGAATGTATTTAGTTATAACAATTACAGTTTGTACCACTCAGGTATAACATACATTTAGACTATAGTTTTTAACTAAATTATTATATATGACAACCCATAATATCATATTTCATTGTTTATAAGCACAACTACATAGTTATGAACAACCAAATTTACACTTTTGAGAACCAAATGTCTCATAATCATAAATAATAATCAAGCAAGTATGGGTTATACCACTTGGGTATAACCTATGTTTAAACTGTATCCTACTATAACTTATAGGCACACACATCATGATGCACTAATATATGATATGTATGTATAAACACTTGTACATATTAATATTTTATAATATGAACTACACATAAGTTTTCAATACTGTACACACACACACACACACACACACACACACACACACACACACACACACACACACACACACACACACACAAATATTCATTTATAACTTTAATCAAGGTATTTATAATATTTTCACAATCATTATATCCATGAATAATCAATATATAAACTAATTATTATCATCAATGGACCGGTTTATATCAATATTCTACTCTCATTATTTACCGTTAGTTCAAAAAATAGAACAATACAACCTCTAATTCAAATTCACCTTATAAGACATTTGTAAGGTTCCTTTATGCATTATATATATTTGTAGAGATGAAGTAATGTATTTGAAGCACAATTGTTTTATATAAAACAAGTCGATGGAATTGAACCTATACCAACATATATATATATGTTGGTATAGGTTCAATTCCATCGACTTGTTTTATATAAAACAATTGTGCTTCAAATACATTACTTCATCTCTACAAATATTTCAAAACATAACTGGAACATAGACTTATCCTCCATATAACTTACGTATATGTATACCTTCATAGTTTTGAATGTCAATCTATACCCAATTCATATATATATATATATATATATATATATATATATAGACTCTTGTATTATAATATAATGATGTAGATGCAAGACTCTATTGTATGAGTAATGATTCTATTGTATGAGTAATGATGATAACACTAATACTAGTATAAGCAGTAGCGATAATAAATAATATTATTGTAATATTATCATTACACTTCTAATTGACTAATGTTATATCCATTATATATATAACATTAGTCAATCAGAAGCGTAATGATAATATTACAATAAGATTGTTTATTATTGCTACTACTTGTACCAGTATTAGTGTTATCATCATTACTCATATAATAGAGTCATGCATCTACATCATTATATTATAATACAAGAGTCAATATATATAATGGATATAACATTAGTCAATCAGAAGCATAATGATAATATTACAATAAGATTGTTTATTATCACTACTGCTTATACCAGTATTAGTGATATCATCATTACTCATATAATAGAGTCATGCATCTACATCATTATATTATAATACAAGAGTCAATATATATTTTTTCCAACTATTATGATAGTCTCACAACTTACTAATTAGAATCTCTAAGTTCATTATTTTAGCCTCACAGTTAGTTATATGAGTCACCACTCATACTTGTATATGAATATACATCTATTAATCTAGTAAAATGTGAAATATACTACTTAATATATTAATCCATTAATAGACATAACAATTAGCATTATTGATAGTGTGTGTGTGTGTGTGTGTGTGTGTGTGTGTGTGTGTGTGTGTGTGTGTGTGTGTGTGTGTGTGTGTGTGTGTGTGTGTGTGTGTGTGTGTGTGTGTGTGTGTGTGTGTGTGTGTGTGTGTGTGTGTGTGTGTGTGTGTGTGTGTGTGTTTATTTACTTCAATAGAGCTGTAGCGTTTGAGATATATATTAATTTATAATCTATGAGATTCATCAATATAACCCACGTGTATATGATTCTATGTTATTATAACACTAATAAAAATACATAAATGCATGTATTGAATGTTGCTTTTACCTAATTCACTATCTTTTGCTTAAAATAGTTTATACTTGGAATTACATTTAGTTTATAGAATTCTTACATATTAATCCTGAATATATCTTGGTAATACCATGATATTAATCAGTTTTGCATTACCAATATAGACTAGTCTCAGATCTTAATCCCAATATTTATACTGTAGTAAATTACCAAGATGGAAATACTTAAACTATTTATAAGTATGATATAAACTGAATTACCAAGATAAAAATACTTGGGATTGTGATTAAGGATTAAGATGAAAATACTTCAATTTCATTCATCAGTCTTTCATGGTCAGATAAATAGTGGTATTCTACAGTGGTTTTCTATTTGGGTTAGGATTTATTAGTCCATAACCAGAGAGTTATTTTTGGAAAGATGAACAATCAAAGAAGTGGTGTTTTCCCTTAAAACATTTCATTACACCCTTATTGGTTATTACTTATTTCAGATAATCTCTTAAGAGAGGCTTCTTTCCATTGGGGGATGCTCTTTTCTCTTCTAGTTCCTTTCCTTATTGTCAAGATGGTTATCCATTCAAGATTGAGCTTATATGTACATGTGTGTGAGTTGTTCTTAGACATGTCCTATGATGTGTTCTCTCTAATGTATTTCCTTCACTAGATTTTCTTTGTTGTATTATACTTGTTTGAGGTAAATCTAATGAAAATGTTGGATCCTTCATTTTATTTCTTCCCGAACATAGGCATCAAAATAATAGGGTCTTCAAGCTACCGTACATGTCATTTAGATTCATTATCAAGTTCATGTTCACTTTAGTTTTTTACTGCAATGATTATAATTGGTGTAATTACAGAGTAGGCCAAATGATGAATAAATATCACCCTATTAGGAGGTGAAATGGGACCCAGATGGGGGGGGGGGAAGAAACATAAAAAATGAGGATGACACAAGCAAATATACTAAAGTGGATGATGATAATGTGGATCAAAACAACAAAGTATAATCTGAGCCATTTGGGTTGCATAACAATAACTAGATTTCATAAAGGGCAGCATTGATAAGGTATAAATTGCATAAAAGAGAGATGGATTATAATCATGTAGAGGATACTAGTGTTGTGGATGCACATGTAGATCCCAATAATAATCTTTCTAATAAAGAGATGAACAATTCACTGATTGGGTATAGTAATTGATTAATAATTACATCTAAGAATAACATCATATGTGAATTTCATCTACGAATATATCACTTGAAAATATATCACTGAGTAATAACAAATCTTATCTTCTAATGATATGTAGCTGATATTATAGTTTATATTGCTATTATCGATTATATCTTCCATTATAACTTATATCAGTGATATATGTAAGCTGATAGTGAAATATGTACCAATATACTTTATCATTATATTTAGATATATCACTAAAATTTAAACTATTTAAGTTAACCAGATCGCTCTATTCTAATAAACATATATATTTCTACAAAATCTTATGCAAAATCTAAATAATAGCACCTACCTATTTAAGGAGTCAAAAAGGCTCGATCTGGGTAGAATTCCTTCTTTTCCCCTCTTACTTCCTTATTTTCCTCTTCTTCCTCTCTATGTTGCACTTCACACCCTATATTCTCCCATTCTTAGATAATGGTGCTCTACTTTGAAGCTTGTTTTTCCATTTTATTTTATTTTTAAAAGCAGTCTTCCTTTCTTTTTATTTATTTTATCTATTTTTCTTTCCATCTTGCCTTAAAGCAAGACTAAAAATATATTATCCTATTTTATTCTATTTTTCTCCCTTTTTCTACTTTTTTTTTCTATTTATGCATTTATTAGGATCTATTTACTAATTATTAATAATATGACTTAATATCAACATGTCATTAATATTCTTTTAATCAAAATTATAATTACACTTGTTATTATTCCCAATCTAAAATTATTGTAACCACGACACAAATCCTACAAGTTAGTTTTGTATAAACGTAAATTTGAACTAAACTAACACACATAAATCGTCTCAAAATAGACAATATTAAACAAGTACTAATTCTAACTATTCAAAAATAATTTTAAATATAACCAATCATTAGAACATACTAACATTAACAATTTAAACCATGCATCTAACATGTACTGGCTAATGTGGTGTTTTTAGGGTTATAGCCATTTATTTATCATCCCCCAACATCTCCATCTACTCTCTCTGATGATGCTCTCCCTCCATCATGCTCTGAGGGATGGGTTTCTCCTATGTCAAACTCATAATAAGCAAGTAGTTACACCATAACATGACAAAAATATTATAAAATACTACTGAAATAACAAGTTAACATGATCCCAATATAAATAATATACACTACAAATAATTCATGGCAATAAAATAATGGAACCAAAGCAACATTTCCCCATAACAACGTATGACTTATAGCTTAGTCAGTAATAATCAATTCAAATCATCAATTATAAAAAAATCCATGGATAATCAAGTAAGTTTGCTTAACAAGGAATTGAGATGTAACATCTTTCCCCCCTAAAGCTAGTCATCATCATAGATGACACTTATTCAAACATAAGTTCTAAATTTAAAAAAAACATTGTTCAATAAATAAATAACATAGTATAAGCATCAAATCAAGAAAATAAATGTGAAAATTGCCTATAGAACTCATCATAGTCCACCCAAGTAGTAGTATCTTCATATTATTGGTCCCACAAGACCTTGCGTTGTGACATCTCTCTCATGTAAACAAGGTTTGTGAGTGTCACTTACCTTGAATGGTTCTATTACGACCACCCTAGGGTCTAGAACTGGTAAGTCAAGCCTATATTCTACAAGATTGACCACTTCTAATACCTCAATGGGTCTCACATATCTCAATCAAAGTTTCATTGACTTCTTGAATTTAGGCTTCAACCAAAAGTACATGAAGTCATCATAAAAGCCAAAAATAAATGGCTAGGGAGAGTTCCAAAAAGCCTCCTAGTCCCTGTACACATCTCTATGTCCTAGAGAGTGTTTTTTTCATTCCATATAAAAGGGTTTAGGGAACCTAGAAATAATGACGTGCATTAGTCAACACTATTTTTACTCTGCATAACCTATGATAAGTAATGACATGTCAATAATGCCACTAATCCACATAGCTCAGGTATGATAATGAATAGGAACTAAGAATACTACATTTTCAATGTATACAAAACTAAGGAATAAACATTCCATGGTATGCATGCATATGGCTAAACGATTGAATTTGATAAGTCATGTCTACCAAATGCTAGATTCGATAAGCTTCCCTTGTTGGATCCAAAATTAGTAACTATCGAGTCAATGTAAGACTAAATAGGATCCACTTTCATCTCTATTACTCATGTTTCTAATTCACCACTCGTCCCTTAGGTCTCCATGAGCTAATGATCTCCAAAATGTGCACAAGGTTCAATGAATCACAAATCCATACTAATAGATCATAGAAAGTAATAATATATGTTGAATAATTCTAGATATACCAACATACATTACAAGAAAAATCATACAATCATTCCATAATCGTATTAAGTTACCACTACCCATACATAACTAGTATCATATTTTTTAGCTTCAACTATTTTATTATATTCATAATTCAGAGGAAAAAATGTCAAAACTATCATAACAAATAAAGACTAAGGATCACACTATGCTTACACACTTATAAAAAGAACAAATGAGACAATGCCTTCCTGATTGCTCAGTTAGTTACACAAGTTATAAGTTTATCTCAACCCCTTAGACTAACAAGGTGTTTCATACATCTTATGTCATAATTGCTCTAGGTGAAAGATTCATAAATATCTCATCAAAACAACATGTTTTAAGAAAGATGATAATAATATCAATCTAATCAAGGGTAAATAATAATATAAAAATTATAATTCTTAATATATAACCAATATAAATTTAAGCTTGCCACTCCATGTGGACAAAGTTTACAAGTTAAATAAAGTATGTCTTTAAAAAGCCACAATAAGAAAACTCTTAAATACCCTCACATGGTATAAAGAAAACACTGCAACCCAAGTTACCAAATCATTACTCACTTACCAATCCTGTAAGTGTAGTATCATAGTCTATTTGCATAATCAGAAATAAAAATATTAACCATATAAATGCATAAATTCATCCAATCCTATAACTTCTCTCTCAACAAGAAGTAGAAGACACTATCCCATGAACTCTAGGGAATATGGTCAAAACAACATTCCAGAAATAAGTTTCCATTTAAGGGACCACTAAATCAGCATAATCAAAACATGAATCTCCTTGGTGGGCTTATAATGATGTCAAAAGAAGGTAAGAGAGTAACAACTCACTTGTATGATAGCTATGAAATATGATAGTTTTTACTAATCCACATAAACATATGGGATGCCAAATCATGAACCAACTCCTAACATACTAGAATCCTCAACCAAGACACCTACACTCTACTAAAAGAATATTCTCACAATAGTAGGTGGTTCCAATCTAAAATGGTCTTATAGGATTTCCCACTCTTAGGATTAGTGTATATATGACACAAAAATTTATCTAAAATTCACAAATTCTTAAGTGAGAAGCATCTTATGCTTTTTGAAAACTCACAATACTAAACACAATGATGAAGGTGACTTGATTACCAAGTAAAGATATAATAATTCTTGAGATTTGTGATCTAAATGATCAAAAATATGGTAGGAATCTATTATTCATGACTCAAGAACTATGTTATGCACTTACCTACCCAAACATCACATACAACCATTACCATCGAGGCACTCAATAAACCAACCCTTTAACAACTCTAAGAGGGTATGAGTGATCCTAAGGGTACACACTCAATGTAGCATACACATTTCACTATTTTCATTTCTAATAAACATAAGGATATAAAAATGCTAGTGGACTCATTAGGTCCTAGAGTTCGAGCCGCAACTCTAATACCACATGTAATAACCCCATTGGGTTTGACATAGAAAACATGATTTTTTTAAAAAGAATTAATAAACATATACTTTCATTAGATTACACCTCAAGAATATAATTAGTGACACAATAAATACTTTAAGTATAAAAAATGTAAATGATCATGCTAAACCATACATCATTGATCACTATCATCATAAGAAACACATCATAATGATTTATAGAAGGTAATTACAAATATCTAGCCATGACTGGTACAAGCATGTAGCCACTACTGTCAATATATAATAAGTAACTAATTACAGTTTATCAAGATAATCTTTCAATAATAAATACAATACAATGTACATATATAAGATACATAGCTCTCCAAAGCATAAGTTTCCTAGACTCTAATATTTGTGGTAATCTTAAGTGTCATCTCAAAAGTAGTACTGTTGTGGAGAGGGAGATCATCATTTGATCTTTTTTCCACACCAACCATGGACCAATGATCCCTCGCATGAATCCCATTAGGGAATGTCCCTCCCTTCATGGATGAGTAGATAGTGATGACATGGGAATATAGAGAGACAAGCTAGTACTCATGTGTTGTATGATTTATGAAACTAAACATGTAGTGCACCATAAAAAAACCCGTTCAAATAAATATATAACACAAACATGTAAATCATACTCATGAAATGATAATGTCTCACTGACATCACTTAACCAAGATTTTTCAAATAGTTATTAATCTCTTGGATTAGTCAATTTCATACACATCGCTTGATTAGATCGCATTCATCTAGTATTGTGATGCTAGTAAGCTAGTGAAGTCCATCTCACTACTTCCTCAATATTGACAATGCAAGATTTGGTTAAAATATATATAACTAATAGTTTAAAATAGATTACTCCCTACTAGTAATCACTAAATATTCTAAACACAAGAATAATCAAATGCATCTATTCAATCCATAAAACATATGAATGAATATCATAATATTATCTATCACATAAATAATAGAAAGGATAACTACAGCTTATACCATTTGAGTAAAATATAAATCTAACTATAGTTTCTAGTTAATATAAGTAGTTTCCAAATATAATGCACCCTATGATAGCTCATATTATCATAACCTAGTGTTCTTAAGCACAACTACTAAATACCACAATAAGTCATAATAAAGTAGTTATGAATCAATAAAAATATAAGCTTCTATTCAAACAACTAGTTATAAAAAGAAAGTCTCAATTCTCACAAGCATATAATATTCCATTCTAGCATCTATTATACTCTTGAGGGGGGGTTGTATGCACACATAAATAAGGTCCTACTAATTGTCATAAAACATGTTATTCAAAGAAATAACTAATATGCATACATTTATTCCATCAAGCATATGAATGTATCTAATCATAACAATTATAGTTTGTTACACCTAGGTATAGCATACATTTAGACTATAGTTTTCAATTGAAGTATTCTATAACATCCCATAACATCATAGTTCATTGTTTATAAGCATAGCTACATAATTATGAACAACTAGAATTACAATTTGGAGAACCAAATGTCTCATAATCATTAATAATAGTCAAGCAAGTATGGGTTATACCAATTGGGTATACCCTATGTTTAAACTGCATACTACTATAAATTATATGCACACACATCACGATGCAATAATATATGCTATGTATGTATAATCACTTATACATATTAATATTCTCATAATATGAATCATACATAGGTTTTCAATATCGTGTGTGTGTGTGTGTGTGTGTGTGTGTGTGTGTGTGTAACTCTAATCAAGGTCTTTATCAGATTTTCATAATCATTATATCCATGAATCATCAAGATATAAACTAAGTACTATTATCAATAGACCTTTCTATATCAATATTCCATTCTCATTATTTACTGTTATTTCACAAAATCGAACAATACAACCTCTAACTCAAATTCACCATATAAAGCATTCACAGGGTTACTTTATGTGTTATGATCTACATTAGTCTATGTATTTTATCTCTCTCTCTCTCTCTCTCTCTATATATATATATATATATTGATAAAGGTTCAATTCTATCGATTTGTTTTATATAAAACTACTACGCTTCAAATACATTACTACATCTATAGATTTTTTTTGAAACATAATCAAAACATAAACTTAGCCTCCACATGATTTACATATATGTATATCTTCATAGTTTTAAATATCAATATATACCCAATTCACACACACGCACTCACACACACACACAAGCACACACACACATATCAGTAATGGATATAACATTAGTCAATTAGTAGTGTAATAACAATATTAAATAAGAGTGTTTACTCTCTCTCCTATCTGTGCTAGTATTAGTGGTATAATCATTACTCATACAAAAAATTCATGTATCTACATCATTATATTCTAATACAAAAGTCAACATCTTATTTTTTTCTAGTTATTATCATAGTCTCACAGCTTGCTAATTAGAGTCTTTGAGTTTGCTATTTTAGCCTCACAATTAATTATATGAGTCACCACTCATTCTTATATATGAATATACATCTAATAATCTAATAACATGTGGAATATACTACTTAATCTATTAATCCATTAATAGATAATATCTTATATAGAACAACATAACAATTAGCATTATTGATAGTACAATGATATATATATATATATATATATATATATATATATATATATATATATATATATGTTTGTTAACTTCAATAGAGTCATAGCATTTTAAATAACATAGGATCATATATGGTTCATACATGTGTATATGAACTGTAATAATACCCACATGTATACGAATATGTTCCAATATAATTTCAATAGAGCCATAGTGTTTGAGATATATCTTAATTTATAATCTATTAGAACCATTAGTATAACCCACATGTATATGGTTATATGATATTATAGCATTAATAAAAATATATATGTGCATGTATTGAATGTTGTTTTTACCTAATTATCTATCTTATGCTTAAAATAGTTTATACCTGGTCTTACATTCAATTTATAGACTTATTAAATATTAATCCTAAATATATCTTGGTAATACCATGATATTAATTATTTTTGCATTACCAAGGTAGACTAGTCTTAGACCTTAATCCCAATATTTATACCATCATAAATTACCAATACGGTAACACTTGAACTATTTATAAGTATGATATAAACTGAACTATCAAGACACCAATACTTGGGATTATGATTAAGGATTAAAATGGAAATACTTCAATTTCCATCATTAGTCTTCAATGGTTAGGCAAATATTAGCACTCTTTACTGGCTTTCTATTCAGGTTAGGAGTTGGTAGTACACAACCCGAGAGTTTTTTTTGAAAAGATGAATAACCAGAGAGTTGGTGTTTTCCCATAAAATTTTTCCTTACACCCTTATTGGTTGTTGCTTATTTCAGACAAGCTCTTAGCAGAGGTTTCTTTCCATTGAGGGATGCTCTTTTCTCTTCTAATTCCTCTCCTCATTGTCAATATGGTTATCCATTCAACTTTGAGCTTATATGTACATGTGTGTGAGTTAGTCTTATACACATCCTTTGTTGCACTCTCTTTGTTATATTCACTTCAGTGTATTTTCTCTGATGCATTATCCTTGATTGAGATATCTCTAATAAAAATGTTGGCACCTTACTTTTTTTCCTCTTGAACATAGGCATAGTAGAAATAGAGTCTTCAGGCTACCGTACATGGAATTTATATTCATTATCAAGTTCATGTTCACTTTAAATCTTTGTTGTAATGACTACAGTTGGTAAACTCATAGAGAATTTTAAATGTTGAATAAATCTTGCCCTGTTAGGAGCTACTTGTTATGATCCTGGTGGGCAAATTCACTAACAGTCTGGGCTTTTGGTGTAGCGGTTCATTACATTTGGTATCAGAGTGACCACCCATGTTTGAGTCATAGAGTGGGTGGGTTACACTGGCATTACAGTGTTCATCTAAGGCTCATACATGTAGTGGATCTCGTGTACGTGCGCAAAGCTAGCCTAGAGTCTGGGCTTCAGAAGCTTGGTAGGATGTTATGATCCTAGTGGGCAGATTCACTAACAGTCTAGGATTTTGGTGTAGCAGTTCGTTACACTACTATGGGACCCAAATGGGGATGAGAAGAAACATAAAAAATGAGGATGTCAAAAGAAAATCCACTAAAGTGGCTGATGATAATGTGGATCAAAATAACAATGTGGAATCTAAGTCATTCAAGTTACATAATAACAACCAGATTTCATAAAGGACAACACTGATGAGGCATAGATTGCATGAAAGTGGGATGAATCACAATCACATTGAGAAGACTAGTGTCATGGATGCCCCTATGGATCCCAATAATAATCTTTTTGACAAAGAGATGAACAATTTTGTTGATTAGGTATAATAATCAATTAATAATTATATGTAAGAATAACATCATAAGTGAATGTCATCTACGAATATATCATCTTCAAATATATTATTGAGTAATAAAAAATCTTATCTTCCAATGATATGTAATTGATATTATAGTTTATATCACTATTATAAATAATATCTTCCATTATAACTTATATCAATGATATATGCAAGATGATAGTCAAATATGTACCAATATACATGATCGCTATATTTAGATATATCACTAAAATTTGAAGTATTTAAGTCAACCAAATCACTCTACTCCAATAAACATATATATTTCTACATATTCTTATACAAAATCTAAATAATAACACCTACATGTTGAAGGAGTTGGAAAGGCTTGTTCTAGGTAAAATTCCTTCTTTTCCCCTCTTGCTTCCTTATTTTTCTCTTCTTCCTCTCTATGTTGTGCTTCACACCCTGTATTCTCCTATTCTTAGAGAATGGTGCTCTACTTTAAAGTTTGTTTTTCTTTTTTATTTTATTCTTTTTATTTTTAAAAATAGACTTCCTTTATTTTTATTTATTCTATACATACTTTTTCTATTTTTTGTTCCATCTTGCCTTAAAGCAAGACTAGAAATATATAATTCTATTTTATTCTTTTTTTTCTCCCCTTTTCCACTTTTTTCTATTTATACATTTATTAGGATATATTTACTAATTATTAATAATATGACTTAATATCAACATGTCATTAGTATTCTTTTAATTAAAATTTCAATTTTACTCATTATTATTCCTAATTTGAACTTATAGCAACCACAACACAAGCCCTACAAGTTAGTTATGCATAAAAATAAACTTTAAATAAGCTAACACACATAAATAATCATCTAAAAATAGACAATATTCAACAAGTACTAATGCTAACCACTCAAAAATAATTTCTAATGTAACCAATCATCAGAACATATTAACGTTAACAATTCAAACCATTTTTTTAACCTGTACAGGTTAATGTGATGTGTGTAGGGTTTTATCCATTTCTCTGTCATCCCCAAACATCTCCATCTATGTCACCCTATCTTATGATTCTCTCCCTCTGTCATGCTCTAAGGGATGACTTTCTCCTACGTCAAACTCACAACAAGAAGGTAATTAGACCATAACATCATGACAAAAGTATCATAAAATACTATTGAAATAACAAGTTAACATGATCTCAATATAAAGAATATACGCTAAAACTAACTCATAGTAGTGAAATAATAAAACCAAAGCAACATACCACTACCCCATAATAACATATGACTTATAGTTTAGTCAGTAATTATCAGTTCAAATCATCAACTATAAAAAATCCATGGATAATCAAGTAAGTTTGCTTAGTGAGGAATCAGGATCTAAGATATTCACTATGAGCCATTGCAAGAAACCCATAAATAATAAAGTGGATCTTATCTATCTAGCATCTCTATCCATTCATTAAAAAAAATGAGTTCAACAAATACACATGGAATAGACAAATGCAAGATAATATGCATTAAAATAAATAAAAACATAAATGTTAGACCAATGCAAACTTTAAAGGCTACTAAATCAAAATAAAGAGCATAAATATAAATTCAACCACCATTGAGATAACTTAAGTCATTATGTTTGCTAAAAAAACCAAATTCGTGAATAGAAAATGTTATCATATGTGGCACAAGAAAAGACTAGGAAACTAGAATAGATTTACATTTCAAACACATCAATAGCTCCAATAATGACAAATAAAGCATATGACAATGCAATGTAAATGAAAAAAAATTTCAAATGGTAAAGCACACAACGTTATATTGTTTGAAAGAAAGAATACACAAAATTAGAAATAGTCAGAACACAATAAAATAGACACTGATCAAGCCAAAAGAGCTATTAAAACATATCTACAAGCAATTAATGACACACATACTTATTCATGTTATCTATGTCAATGCTTACATTTTTGTAAATACATTTTTGATCTTGATAACTCTATTATTGACATTTTCTCTTCAATTAATGTTGAATTAGAATTTGATACAAAACAATTGAAAGGAAATATATGTAAGCAATGCAGTATATCTGTCAAAAATGGGAAAATGCCCATGTTTTCTGTACCTTTTCAAATGCAAAGAAATCAACCAATACAATTAGTTTAGAAACTAAGTTCTTTAGAAATAAGACTAGTTTTCATGTATATGACCTTTGCACAAATAAATCAACTAGAATATAAATGAGCATAAATAGGCCTTCTTAGAATAATTATAATCTTACCTATTGATTTTAATCATATCCAAAAATCATTACCTAAGAAAATAAAAAAATTACAATTGCAGTGAAATAAAAATTAGAATATGACAATGCATATTTAAGTTGAAATGTCAAATTTGCATGTGTGATGAATGCATTAGTTGAGATTTGCTAAATGCCCTTGTATATGTAAGAGGAAGTGACTATTGATAATGAGTGGCTAGATATTTTCTAGGATCAAGTTGACCAAAGAGCAAAAGAGATTCAAAATACTAAAGATATTGCTACGGTTTAATTGAAGTTAAATTATAACCAATTACAGAATCAATTATTCATGGATTTGAGAATTCATAATCAATAAAAGACTTTGAAGAGAATGTTATTAAAATAGCATCATCTTAAGTCTTTAATCCATTGGGTATTTTCGAGGATAGGTATTCAAAAGAAATGAACTTCCCAACTTTATATTAAGGTTGTGCCCACCCAAATGATGTTACAGAATATTTTTCCTACCAAAAAATTACAAATTGGGAACTGTTATATCAACATAATCAAATTTCAACTCATAACACAAATCTCTTCTTCAAAGTAATTAACATTATCATACAACAAGGTTCTAGTTTTGCATGGATATGTATAATAAAGGGCAAATTGAATGGGAAAATATCATATGCAAGAGAACTTAAAAAAAAGACAAATGTAGAAAATATTTTGAAATATCCAATAGATTTCCACTTCTTAAAAAACATTCTAATTTCACTGACTATTTATAAAATATGAAGAAAAGCATCTTTGCAATGATAAGTCAATTAGGGCCACCTACATTTTTAGTCACGTTACCGAGCAAAGATCACATTTAGAATCCCCTTTATAATATATATATATATATATATATATATATATATATATATATATATATATATATATATATATATATATATATATATATATATATATATATATATCCAAACATAATGTGAATATATGCTCAGATGATATCGATTTGATGATAAGAAAGAATCTAGTAATTTGTACCCATTATTTCAATCATAAAAATGCATTTAATAAGATGATTTTGTAAAATAAATAATTATTTGGCAATATTGTCGATTACTTTTTTGTAACAGAATTTTAGAATAGAGAAAATGAAGACATTCACTTCATGTTATGGATACGCAATGGACCGATCTACGGCCAATGTCAAATGCTGAAATTGAATCATTTGTGACAAAATACATATCTTGTGATTCATCATTGCTAGATGAAACACTAATGCAAATGCAAACCTATCATCATACATAGACATGTAAGAAGTAAAAGAAGTCATACTATAGATTTAAATTTCCACTGCCTCTAATGGATGAAATAATAATATAATAACATATAGAAAAATACCAAACAAGAAATCAAAAGTGTTGCTAAAATGTTTTTGAAATCACTAGAAAATAAAAAGTATGACAAAAATAAAACATTCGATATGTTCTTAAAAAGCAAAAACTTAACTAAGGAAATGTATGTGAATCTATTATGATCAGTTACTACACTCCTTATAATTATTTTAAAAAGACACCAAATAGACATGTGGACAAACACTTTTACTATTGGTGTTCCCTAGCTTTGGTATGCAAATATAGAATGCAATACATTCTTGATGCATATTGCAATGTAATACACATATTATATGACTAAATTGGACTATAAACTAACAATGTATTTTTTAAGAGTCCAATAAGAACTATTGAAAAAAATGAGACTAAAATCCAATTTTTATGAAAACTTGGTAACACCCTCCTTAACTATCAACAAATGTCTAGTTGACAAGTAGTGCACATAATGTTATCATTGCCACTGCATTATGGCTCTAGGAAAGCAATTTTTATAAACATGTCACCATTGGAAAATATAACATTTATTTTGAAAATCCCTAAATTATTAGCAGAAGAGCATGATGAATCTTATAACGTAATGTGTGTTTTGGTCATGGATAAATACAATGAAAGGATAAAATCTCTAGAACATGTAGGCATACAAAAATATGTAGCCTACTATATAGGAAAAAGTATAAATATGAACAGATGTTGAAAGCCACAAACCATATACTATATGAGGTACAACAAACATATTGACCTTGATAACTACTGTAGAGAAAAAAATGATGATGTTCATACCATATTGAGAACTAGAAGAAACACTGAAAAAAGATTCCAAAACATGGATCTTAGCTTACCTTGCACACTTTGAAATCATAGAGAATATAGAGGCCAATTTCATAGTGTAATTACAAAAAAATGGGTAACATCGATCTCACTACCATGCACATGTGTACATAAAAAAAAATTATATTCAACATTGAAAATGATATTAATTTGATTAATGTTTTGCTACAAATGAGGAATATGATATCTGTGTTAGTATGCATCAAATTAAGAAAAAGAAAATAACAAAAACCCAACCACAAAGCAAGTTAGAAATAGGTAACCATCCATTTATAATAAACAAAGATGAGTATTTCAATTCACAAAAATAATTTAACTCTAAACAACAAAAAAAATTTAAAGATGTTACAATAAGAAAACAAATTTCTTTAGACAAAATAATTCACTTATTTTTAATAGGTGAAACTAGAACAAGAAAGACATATACAATAAAAGTAATTTACCAAGACCTATGTCATTTATAATATAGACAACTTAAGAATGGCCCTCTAAAATCCAAAGGCATTATCATTGCATATACTGGAAAAGCTACCTACAACACAAATGGTGTAACTATTCACTTCATTTTCCAATTATGATAAAAATGTCAAAAATACTTCCATTAGATTCAAACACTCTAGATATTATCAGAAAGTGTAGACAGGATTACGAAGCAAGTTAGTGAAACATTAGTCCATAAATCATGAAAAATGCATAAAAAACTAACTAACTAAGCTTATCTATTCCTATGGTAATTACAAAGGATAACAAGAAACAAATGAAAGAAAACAACATCATATTACCTTCCCAAATGGATTCACCATACCCATGTGGCTCAAAAGCATGTTCTCCCTTGATCAAGCATCCTTGTATTTTTCAACAAAGGTGGCAAACTCCTCCAATGTCTCAAGAACACTCCATAAAACCTAGGCTCATGATTCCAAATCACTAAAATAGCCTATTAATGAAGCTTGTAACTAATTTTAATGGTCTATTGCAAAGGATTGTGGAGACAATTGTGCATAATAACTTTGCATAAATTAAGCTTAAAATTCATGTCCATGGCTTCTTTATTTATAGATTTTTGAGATTGGTTAGGATCAACCATGACTGTCCATCTTAAGATTGAGATGTGTGGCCATGGATAATCTTAATATTTTGAATTAAACTCATAAATATCCTCAAGATAAATAAGCATTAAAGAGGCATGAGAGGCATTAACTAGGCATGGGTGACCCATAATCTTGATATTTTATGCACTTATGTATTGATGGATGCTACCCCATAGTGATGTCACTAGGTGATGCATATATTAAAAATCAATTTCCAATAATGAGATATTCAAAAATATCTATGGAATTATTACGTAATTTCTTAAATTGGATTAATTAGCTTAAGTTTAATCAAGTTTAGTTCAATTCTCTGGAAATTGGTGCATAATTAATCAAAATAGTCAGAAAGTCATATTATTGGGTTGTAATTTGACTGTAGAGGAACTGAAAGGTGATGTTAAATGTGTTGGAGCTATATTTCCATTTAAGATGTTGCCAACACCAAATAATAAAGGTACGTGATGTGTTCCAATGAATTAGAAGAAAAGAGTGATCTATTGCACTAAATTGCAAATTTATCATTTTGACTTGAAATGATCTCATCAAAGTTAGCTGGCCCATAAAATGCATAGCCTTATTTAGGGATACTTTTCCCTAAATTAGCACTTTTAAGTGACAAATTCAAACCATTTAAGGTGTTTTATGGATTTTGACCTAAAATGTGCATTTAAGTGCAATTCGAGTAAGGTTGACAATTTCAACACAAATGGTGTTAGAAATTGGATGTCTACATTTTTCCCCTATTTGAGAAGGGATAGTGAGACATTCAGGTGAAACAATGTATTTTCAAAGAAAAGAAGTGCCAAGAAGAAATTGGAATAGACCCATGATGCCCCTTTGAAAGTACATACTAGGATGGAAGAAAAGGATGGACTCTCGAAAAGAGAGAGAAAGTGAGAGATTAACCCATGGATTATATCACATCCATATGAGCTAATGATTGCACATGTGATTACCATCAATGATCAAAATATAATTAAGAGTATAATAGGCCCTAGAGATAGGGAGAATGAAAAAGATACAATCTATAAATGTAAGGGACACACTTTAAATGTACCTAATTTGAGAGTACAAGTTGCATGCTTACGACATTGATCAATATTGAGACGAGTTGCACATTAAAATATTGCCATCATGGGATTTAATGTGGAGAGCTTAGAATTAGAGGAAAAGAGAGAACATTCTGCTTCAGGAAGGGAAGCACCACTGGAATGGGGTCTCCAAAGAGAATATAATAAGTACTCTAATAGAGAAAATGTGATCATGATTAAATAGTTTTGCCCTAGTAGGGAAAATGTTGATCAGTGATAAAGAATAAATAATGATTTTACCTTGTAGAGCTGATTTGATTTGAATTTTATTTAGATGTTGTGCCCTAGCATGGGTAATTGGAAAGAAAAATAGCTCAAGGATATAACCAAAAATATAGGTTAAAGTGAGCAAGCACAAACATACATGCAATGGTGTAATGGCTTAGAAATCCATATAAAACCAATCATATGAGAATGCACAAAGTGATGAGAGAGATGAAAAGAAGAATTGAGATTGCTGAGCTGACCTTAATAGAAATTGATCACTACCTATATAGTTCTATGGACTCATGTTACAACATGAACTTCAGGCCAATGTAGTTCACCCAAGTTTAGGAGAGAATGGAATGAGGAATGATGAAAAATAGACCAAGAATTTGATTATACTTATAATGTATTCAAAAAGATGCACATCTAAGCATAGATAAAGAAGCCTAAAATGCATGTTACCTAGAAGCCTAGGTTTTCTAGAGTGTTCTTGAGAATCATTCATCGAAGTTGATGTTGATGTTAAGATTTTGAGACCTGAGCACAAAGTGCTTGCTATAGCAAAATAAATTAGGCATCATAAGTATAAATATCTTAGAATGACATAAGATTCCAATTTTTCTGAGCCAATTCAAATGTGAGTATCTATAACTAAGGATAATGGTAAAACAATGACCAAAACTAGAGTTACAGTGATTTACATTTAAACAAAAAAGCAAAAACAAAGAAAAATATAAACATAAATGAACCTAGCTTGAAATTAAGATATGATCAATCAAGACTTAAGTAGGAACAATAATGTTTAAAAACAAAAAGCAAGAACATCTTAACGACATGAGACCAAGATATAAATAATCAAGATCCATGTGAACCATCAAGATGTACTTGGAAAAAATAAATAAATAAAATAAAACAAAGTAAGACCAAATAGGAAAACAAAAGACCAAACAAAAAACAATAATTAATTAAACACACAAAATGTTTTTGAGTTTATGAATGGTTTTATGAATGTTTTTGGAATTTTCTAAGTATCTCAACTCGATTGAGGATTAAGAGATACAGAATGGTCCAGCTCATGAAATAATGAGAGTGCACCAACTTAAAATGCACACAATACGATGAGATCGTATGACAAGAGGGACTGAGTTGACCTTGACATGAATCAAGCATGGCCTATATAACCCCAAAATAATCCCAAGTCATAGTAATTCTATCCACACAAAAGGTGATGAAAAACTAACTAGGTCACAACAAGCTCACAAATAAAGGTGAATGATAAGATAAATGATAATAGTAATGACCAGATGATGTGGTAATGCATGATAAAAAGGCATTATACCTAATTTGCCCATAAGTGGTTATAATTAATAAATAATGTCATAATACTAATTTGCCTAAAGGTGATTATAATTAGGGGTACCAATATAATATTGATTTGCCCATAGGTGGTTATAATCAGTGATACCAAATAATATTATAGATGAAAGATAATTTGCCATATCAAATGTCACACAATGTTCATAGATTGTCCTTCAACACTAAATTCAAAAACTATTGAAACTATACCAGAATCCCCCCACAAAAGGTGTAGGATGAACCAAAGGAACCAAGATCAAAATGGGATAAATAGGATGAATAAAAACAAGCCTTGGTCAATATTAAATAAATGGTATAATGAAATAATCAGAAGAAAATTGGATATAGTGGAAACAAAGTTGCCCCCAAGCAATGACTGGATCAGATTGCTCACAAAATGGTGAGAGTGTTGGCCTAGGTTGCTCTCAAAACAATAAGAGCATTCAAATTTAACAATTGGTCATAAAATGACAAGAGCGTGGAAAGGGGTGATCAACCTGACCTCAATAAAAATTGAGCACTACCTACATAATCTTGAAGGACCTCAAGTTAATGTAGTTCAAATGACATGGTTCATGGATCTCAATAGTATAATAATTCCTAAAAAGGGTCTATAGGGTTGTCCCCAAGAGATGAGGCATGGTAATGGAAAATAGGTAAATGGTAAATGAAAAATGGTTTTGTTGCTCTTGCTGACGGGGAGATGCATGTCTTAGTCAATATGTGAGACAACAAAAATGATCAGCTATATAAGTTTCTATCCAACACCCTTTCAGAATAATTGCTCTATTAATAACTTGTTATTGATATGGATCTCAATAATGTGTTCATGATCTTCATAGATCATTGATTATGATTCCTTCAAACATTGAGACAAGATATCCTTATAACCTTGATAAAGGAAGTTGTTACCAGTGATGGTAAATAATGGTAGTATAAATGAGATAAGTGGGTAATAAATAGGTGGGTGATAATATAATATATAATGAATGGGAAACAATTGAATATCGAGACTTTTAGTCATACGTAATGTTGTTGATGCCAGATTCGACATAATTTTGGTTATGGTGGGGTTGAAGACATCTAAAGATTCTCTCGATAAGACCATCATATTATTGTATTGCTTATGAGAGTAGCTACCATTTGATTATGCTGTAGATTGGAAGCTATTTTGATTTGATCTTTGATATTATCTTCAGTAAACAATGAAGAAATTTTGTGCTCAGCTATCGGTGCCTCGATGAGGTTTTCACCAATGAATTTGTTCTGATCATCCCATAGCACCTCTGATAAGGTTTCACAAAGAGATGTTAACATTTAACTTTGATTGTCTTCTAGCACCTTCAAAAAGGTGTCACTAAAAGATGTTGATTTTGATCTTTTCTTATCCCCTAGCACCTCTAAAAGGGTTTCACTAGGAGATTTTTCTTCTTATGAATGAATGTGGTCTTGGTCCCCTTGATATTCTACAAATGATATGTCACCATGGAAGTAATTCAACAAAGTGTGATTCTGTTAGTCCTAATCGACACTTATGGTAGGTGGAATGCCAATATCATGGCTATGTTGGATGGAAATAATGAGATGGTGAAAGGTAGCATAATATTTGTAGAAGATACTAAGAGAACTTGTGTCAATGTTGAAGTAATCATCCTCAAAAACTATAGAAGGATCACAGATATAATCAATTGATCTATAAGGTAATTGTAACCAATATTGTAACAACCAATACTATAATCTATTTCTGACTCTGATTCTGAAGCAAGGAACTCTGAATCCAATGTCGCAACTGATGTTGATTCTATTTTTAATGCTAAATCTAATGTTGGTTTAAAAATGAAACCTGACTCTAATATTGATTCTTCATCTGATATGGTTGTTTTGATAATGTTCTGTTGAATTCTAAATTTTTGACAAGTAATGTCCTATGATGGCATAATGGGCTCAATAAAAATGAATTCATCTTGGAAGGGTTCAACATAGACTGACTCATCTAATTGAAGCCCCTCAAAAAGAGGGAACCACTCAAGGGATGTCTCGAAAAAATCATATCTGTCAAAGTGAGACTCCTTAATGAGTGGGAAAAGATCAAGAGACAACTCTACTGAAACTGGCTTGTCAAGGAGATGAGGCTCTTTAAAAATAGGTAACATATGAATAGATAACTTATCACAGTTTATCTTATCACAAATGGGTGTTTGAACGATAACATGCTTGTTTTGGTTCACAATTGGTTGCAAAAGATCAATTTTGAACACATTTTGATCCTCATAAGATGGATTTTGAAGAGGTAATGGTTCTTATTTAGGCTCAAAGATTGGTACAAAATTTATAAAGTGGGGAACATCTGGTTTAGAGGGAACAATGGTTTGTTGTGCAATAATGGACTCTCTAAAGTTTAGACTATTGAATAAGGGATAAAAAACAATTGGTTCATCAAATGGAAGTTCTTCAACAATAGGTTCATAAAAAAATGGTGATGGGCTAAGAATGGTAACAACTAGATGCTTCTTAGTTTGGTTGCTTGTACAAACCAAAGGGGGTCCTAAAATAGTAACTATTGGATGCTTCTTAGTTTGGTTTCTCATGCAAACCAAAAGAGGAGGTCCTAAAATGGTGATGACTAGACACTTCTTAGTTTGGTGGCTCGTGCAAACCAAAAGAAGAGGTTCTAAAATAGTTATCTTGGTACATTGTGGAGTTTGATTACTTACATAGGCCAAAGCATCCAAGTCTTCTTGATAAACCCAATCATTCCAATCATGAGTTGGATCACAAGTTGGATCTTGACTGTGTTCCCATGACTAATTTTTATGATGTGGATAGAAATACGTCTCACAAACCATATTGTCACCATAGGGGTCTTGACTAAAGTCATAAAAGTCATTGTGTGCAGCGTTTCTATCATAAGTTGGATTATCTATGACGACACCATAAGTGTAGCTAGACATATCTACATTTAATGAAGAAAGCTCTGAAAATAGAAAGACTTAAAGTTCTGCAAACTCTAAAAAGCAATGTTTAAAAGACAAGAGGTTCAACCTTGGTTGAAAGGGTGAAGTTGCATCTCAAAAGTAGTTTGTGTCAAGATTTAGCATAAAACAACCTAACATCAAATGTCTAACATCAAAGGTTTTTGAATAAAGGTTATGTTTTCCTAAATGAAGTCACAAAAAATGATGAAGATAGGCACTTTAACAAACAAACAATCAATAGTGTTCAAAATTGGGTAATCATATAATCAAAGCTATGCAACCCAAAAGAAAAATATCTGTGTACCAATGCAACGAATTGAGTCCTAAATATAAATCAATCAATATTTAGATCAAAACTTGATAAGGTTAATTGAAAATGCAATGTTGAAGACTAGGATTAGACCAAACAAGCTAGACAAGGGTGGATATAATAACGACGCATAAACAAGGTCCAAATGGTATACATGACATGGTTTGAAACAAATGGTTTTTGATATAATGGTAAACAAGTTATTGAAACAAATTGAGTATCCTAACAGTGTAAGCATGCTCGAATGATGTGTTCAATTTGTTCATGTTTCAAAGAGTTAAAGGTAAAAAATATTTGACATGATTTGGGTAGCATAACACTACCCTTCTTAACTCAAATACATGATTTTGACATGGCTTATGAATAAACAAACAAGTTTTAGCCTCAAATAATGCCAAACAAATAATGACCAAAATACACTAAGTATAATCATCCAAATCCTAGCAAGGGTATGGCAAAATGGGGTTGATTAAAACTAATTGGTTTTTTATCATTCTAGGGGAATCAATTGCACAATGAATTTCATGTCAAATAATGCAAAAGACAAGCATAGAAATTGGGTGACTGTGGCATTGACTAGTTGTAAAAAGGTCTAATCCTTTTTACAGCCACTACATCCTATTGTTCACTCAGTGTAGTGTGATGTCTAAATGTAGATACATCCCATGTGAAACTCTAATTAGGAGCCAAATGAAGTCAATACCGAGAGATGAAACCCCATGTCAAAGCTTCCCTAAAGAACACATGGGAGGTAATGATGTCCCCCTCGTAAGCCAAGTTTGCATAAAAATAAAGAAAGCATAAAATAGAAAGAATTTAGGGTCATTTTCAAGATCACCCAAAATTTAACAAGTTTTTGAGGATATCTTTAGATGACATTACTTCTAAGCTTTGGACTAGGATTTTTGAAATAGGAATGGCACATTTTATTCCAAGGGTTCCCTAAAGGGGACAAATGGAAGAGCATACATGTAGCATCCCTCTTTTTGTCAAACAAAATCTAACTTAAATAACTATTGAAGACAAAAAAAACTCTTAGAGAGATGAGTTCATTTTTAAGAACCAAATTTGAAAGATTGGGTAGTGTTCATTTGACCCCTTGGTCTTAGTTGTAACTTTGAAAACTAATGCTAAAAACACTTATTTAAGCACCTTAAATGTTACTTTAAACACCAAAATAATGTTCCTAATTAATTTTTAAGCATGTAAAAGGTGATATAAACATGTTTTTATCAAATTTCAAGCTTGTTCCTACACCAAAAATGTTATCATGTCCTTTAGCCTTGAAGCTATTTTGGATTTGAAATAATGAACTTAAAAAAAAAGAGCTCTCGAGTTTGTATTTTAAGAAAAAAATAGTGACCAACATTGGTTATATAACCAATGATGGTTACACTTACTAACCAATGATGTTTATCTAATCAACATCAGTTATACTAATAGTGATTGATGATGGCTATCCAACTGAGGATGGTTTTACTAACCAATGTCGGTTACTGTGTAAACCCGTGACAAAGAAAAATGATAAAACAAAGTTAAAAAATAAAATTGCAAGAGTTTTAATGATCTAAATGAAAATTTTAAAGCTACATAATGATCTTCTTCATGTTTGGGATGAATCTAGTCCCACTGGGTGTGCCAAGATGTAGAGAGGATTACAAAGCAAGTTAGTCAAACATTAGTCCATAAATCATGAAAAATGCATAAAGAACTAACTAACTAAGCCTATCTATTCCTTTGGGAATTACAACAGATAGAAAAAAACAAATGAAAGAAATAAACATCATATTACCTTCCCAAATGGATTCACCATACCCATGTGGCTCAAAAACATGTTCTCCCTTGATCAAGCATCTTTGAAAGAAAGCAATTCTTTGGAAATTGGTGCACAATTAATCAAAATGGTCAGAAAGTCATATTGTTGGGTCATAATTTGACTGGAGAGGAACTAGAAGGTGATGTTAGATGCATTGGATCTATATTTCCATTTAGGATGTTGCCAACACCAAATAAAAAAGGTATGTGATGTGTACCAATGAATTAGAAGAAAAGAGTGATCCAAAGCACTAAATGGTGAATTTATCATTTTGACTCAAAATGATCTGATCAAATTTAGTTGGCCCATAAAATGCATTACCCTATTTAGGGATAATTTGATCTAAATTGACACTTTTAAGTGATAAATTTGAACTATTTAAGTCATTTTATGGATTTTGACCTAAAATGTGCATTTGAGTGCAATTTGAGTAAGATTGACAATTTCAACACAAATGGTGTTAGGAATTGGATGTCTACAAAAAGAAGTACAAGAAACTTTGTGTAATAATTATTGATGAGGTATCTATATTAGGTAGTTTAATGATTTATAATATACACAAAAGGTTATGTGAATTCATGCACACACCAACAAATCCATTCAAAAACTTAGATGTCATTTTATATGTTAATTTATACTAGACACAACCTATTTTTTGACAATTGGATATTTAAAGAACCTAAAATTCAAAGTGAAATAATACCATACACATTTTGGGTTGATAATTTAAAATCATTTCAACTTAAATAAGTAATGAGGCAATCAGATATCGAATTTGCCTCAATTCTAAACTACATAAAAACAAATAACGTAACAATGATAGACATTAAATACTTAAATCAACACGACCATAAAATTCCTCCACTTAAACTAACATTTCCATACCTATTCCACAAAAATAAAGATGTTGATATTCATAATGACAAAATGCTAACTATTTTTCAAGGAGAAACATATATGTTAATTGACCATATAAAAATTGATGAAATTGAAAAGGACTATACAAATAGTAAAAAAAAATGTTAGCCAAGAAAATAACTCTAAAAAAATCATCCTGGTTGAGTTGACCATGGGAAATTATAATACACAAGATGGCTTAGTCAACAGTGTAGATGAAATTTTTTAATAGTACATAAGCACATCACTTGAAATTGTATGGATATAATTCCATGATACCCACATAGGTAAATTATAATGACAAACAATGAAATGCTTATACACTATATAAATTTACAAATCATGGACTCCTATAAAAAGAGTTACAAAAAGAATAAATGGAAATAAGAAAACAACAATGTGAGAGTAATTTCATGTAAAAATAACATGTGCAAGGATAATTTATAATTCACAAGGGCTAACAATGAATGCTTTAGCTTTTGACCCCCATAGAATAAACCACAATGGATTTATTTATACTGCATTGTCTACAATGAAAAACATTGAGTCATTATAGCTTGTATAAACACTGATTGATCAAAACTTCATACTATCAAATGAAGTGAAAAGTGAAATGCAAAGGCTTGTAAACACTGTATAATGGAATTTTCTATATGATCTTAGAAAAAAAACCTGTAATTGTTTCACCATATGCTCTTTGAACACTTTCATGTTAAAACTATAGTTCAAAAATATAGTACATGACTACCAACTCATGGAAGTAATTGTCTTATGCCTACAATAAACTCAAACAGTAACAAGCCCAAAGATAAAATTGCTCACTAAAAACTTCAATTATTTATTTGTAATGAATATTCATGGTATCTTGACATGTTATAATAAAATGACTTCACTAAAAAGCATTGAAACATTTGTAATAAATAACATATAAAAAATTACAATTGACTTACATTTTATAAATATGTCAATATGAATATCAAATATCTATTTGGTGTCAACAACCCCTCCCTATAGACCGGTTAACATTTGTACAAAAAATCACTTTGATCTAGAACTAAACATGAAAATCATTATAGTCAGTGATTTCAACATGGATATGGCACAAAATAAAATTACCCAATAACATTTTCACTGCTTCATGGAAAACCATAATTTGTTTCTACTCCCAAGTGCAACAACCATAGAGGTAGGTACCACAATAGACCACTTGTGGATAAATCTCAAGAAATAAAAAATATAATTGACTTTGTTTCATACATATTGGACTAACCATAACACAAATTGAATTTCATTCAATGTTATAGACCAGAACAAACACATTATATGAATAAATCAATTCACACACAGATAAAGCATATTTACATTACCAATGCATAATTTATGTTTTCCTTCCATGAAATTACAACTCATGTCATCAAAGGTATAATAAGAAACTAAATTTGAACCTACAAAAATGACATAACCACATCAAAAAAAGGTAAGCATATATAATTTCATTATTATAGTCATACTTTGATATTGAACACAAATTACATGTAGTTACAATATCCCTTGTAATTTTGCTTACAAGGATTCAACGAATGAAGGAACGAATGCAATTGAGAAATAAAAAAGGTATGAATTTATAGTCTATACTATTATTACATCCATCATCATTGAAGTTAGAATACAATCAAAACCCATTTCATCAATTGGCATCAAATAAACCTTGTCATATTTCGTCACAGTATGTAAAGCATTGTAATCTTGTTGATAGTCCACTTGGATTAAAGTCCCTATGCAAACACATCATAAAAATTAGTTAAAATGTTGTTATATTACCTTAATTCAACTATTCATACATATGATGATCCATCACATCTCGCTTCCATTTAAAACAATCCTTTTTTAGATGCCTAGGCTTTCTAATAGTTATAACATCTATTTTTTCCCCACCTGTTTATTTTTTCTTTTTCTTGAGTTGAAATTATTTTTGCATCAAATTTACCTTATCTATTGTTCTTACCTTTTTGTATGAGTATCCTTACCATTATTTACAACTTCATGCATTTCACCTTTGTCATTATTTGTTGGGACCTTGAATGCTCTTAATGAATTTCATAAATTGTCATTTGTTTTAGATGCCCATGCTTTCCAATATTAAGATATATCCTTTCCATCTTTTTGTATCTAGTCTTGCAATGTGGGATAGTATTATTTTGGGTATCATTTGTTTTGGATGATCCCAAAAATTTACTCTTATTAGCAAAATGAAAGCTCTTAGAAAACCTGTGTGAATAATTTTTTGGATGAAACACAATACTCACATATTTTTTATGTAAGCTTTTATTTTGATAATTTCACATTCATTGTGGAATTTTGAGTACTCTAATTTACTCTTATGGTTTAAACTTGTAGTCTCATTAGCCATTAGGTATATTGCATGATTTGATGGCCTTATTATGTACTATAATTTGATTGACTGAAAATGCCTTGATAGGTGTTGATTCCTAATATCTACCACAACTCCATCATCTGATATTTGAAAGGTGATCTGTCTAATTAAGCATTACATAAAGAATCATATCACTCAAGAAATGTTCTAAGGGTAGCTTCAGACCCATGCTAATATTGTCAACCTTACAGTGTTATTGGTATAAATCTTGAGGTTTCTCCAAACATCATAGAAATTTTGTCATGGTTATGAAATGTATTATCCAGACCAACATTCATTGGGTTTCTGTTAGAAGACCCATCAGTGTTCAATTTAAACACAGAGCATGCTGAAGGGTTCCTCTTGGTAAGCAAGTATTAAGGTTGTTTTCTTAAATTTTTAGATGTTAACTAATTAGGAATTATTTTGATGCTATTGTTATTTTAACAAACTAAATTGCATTCTATTGGCATTGTGAATTAATCTAAGTATTAGTATATGGTATACAATTATTTATCTTGTGTATATTATATGGTAATTATAACATGAATAAGTGGGATTTTTATAATAAAATAAAGGTGTTTTGACCCAGCCAACACACCAACTTCGCATCTAATACTCACCTTGCAAGAAAAAATAGTCTTATTTTCACTTTGCTTTAAATGTATTTTTAAAATTTTGCACTCTTTGGGTTCACCAACTATTTTTATTTACATATTTGAAATTTATCATGAGAAAATTTTCAAGTGTCCATGGTGAGACCATAAAGTGGCTCATTATATCCATGAAATAACATCCTTTTTCTTGCATAGAAAGAGGATCTAAATGTAGTCTCCAAACTTATGGTTTATTTAGAATAAAATAATAAGTATATATCATTGTTATTCCTTTAGAATTTCATTATTATATCTTTGTTATCTATTTATAATGATTATTGAAAAAAATATATCAATATGTGTAAATACAGTCCATACTAAACTAGAACCATTCAAAGTATGAAGAATAACCATTCAAGAACAATGTTGAAGTAGTGTCAGAATCTTCTATAGTAGCTCCTAAATCAAATCTAGCATTTCAAATAAGCTAAAAACTTCCATCAATATTACCCAGATTCAACTTCGGACTCAGTCAGTAACTAATAACTCAGTCTATAACTATGGACTTAGTTAGTAGTTATAGAGTTGCTACTTACTAGCTACGGACTTGCTATGGACTAGCTATGAACTTGTTATGGACTACATCAAACTTGATATAGACTTGTTTAGAAAGTATTCTAATGATTTTTTGGTCTATTTTAACTATCACAAGAATTCTTTCCTTTTGGATTCCTTCTATATATAGATTTCTATGTATAGACTTTCCATTTATAGATTGTATCCAAATATAGATTTATGTAATTTCATTCTAATAAATAGCTCTCTCCATATTTTATGGAGATTGAGACTATGTTGTAATAGATTACATTCTTATAATAAATATATCTCTCCATATTTTGTGGAGATTGAGATAAGATAGAATATCTAGGTTGTTATTCCTAAAAAAGGTGTTGGTTGGAAGCATGAGATTATAAAGGCAACCTTACACACCCAAATGAATCAATAAATATACTTTTCTCTCCATAATTCTGAGTAGTCCATTTTAAAGTTTGTGTTCTGAGTGAAATCCTCTTTTAAGGAATGAGCTAGCCACTCATTCTAAGTAAGATGGATCAATGTATTTTTATTTATTTATTTGTTCTATAATTATCATTTTATTGTAAATTATTATTTTGTCTATTTGTTGATGTAAACATTTATTTTTGTATAATTTTTTGTGAACCAGCATGTGTTTTATTTGTTAGTCATTTATTTTCAATTCAATAATTTATTTTTTGCAACTGTGATTTTCAATTCTTGTAAGTGTGGATTGTGATATAAGGAACCATTTTTCAAAGATATCTTCCTCTTATTACATACAACCTTCAAACACCAGCCCTGGATATACATTATTAAATGAAGTAGCTGAAGCAGAAATAAGAAAAAAATCTTTAAAAAATACATTTGAGTTATTCAAACAGTCTCTGTCTCCATGGAATGTCCATTTTATGGAAAAATACATTTCAATTTTAAATAACACTTTCCAACTGGAACAATAAATAATGCATTTTGATACTATGTTAACTTTAATATTGATATTTTATTTTGTATTAACATTTTGTGTTCATAATATGCACATTCCTTCCTTTTTGAATCCTCTTTGATTACTTTTATTTTTAACTGTAATATTGATATTTTTCTTTAGATTAGCATTTTGTCTACATTCCATAAAATAGCTTGCCAACAAATAGCAGCATGCATACCATTAGGTACTCAAGTCACTCCACGACACTTGTTTAATAATGCTTTTCATCAATAGATTTTAATTATATTCTAGTTTAGATATCGATCAATCATTGTCTTTAATAATCTAGATTTTAACTGCTTTGGTTCTTTAAAAAGAATTTTTTTAATAGGTTTTACTTTGTTATTGAGTCAATAACATAATATATAAATAGTGAAATCTGTAAATTTGTAAGATAAAATTATTATTTCATAATATTATTGTAAAGTGAGTTGAAGTATACTAGGAAATATATTCTAAGTACATTTTATCTTTTTACAGGTTACATTTTTAGTGGGCTTCCTTTTGTTATCAATTATATAACACTATAATTTATTGCTTCATTTTTATCCTACAATCTATTGGTGTATTCAATATTCTAACATTTTTGTATGTTTGATAGTTAAACTACCTTATTTGTCCTAAACTAGTCACCTAGTCCTTAGGCTCCTTTATGATTAAATTGGTTTGATTGTAATTTAACCTTTGCGTTAGGCAAAATAGTTGATTACTTGACTGCTACAATTTTTAACATCAATAAATTTGGTGATTCTACTATTTTTTTGGATTTTTTTTATTGGATAATTTACATTCTGCTATATAGGACAAATGTGAACTATATTCAATGTAATCATTCATGTACAAGATCACTACACTAAAACCAAAAAACATTGTTTAAAATATTTCACCCAAGTCTATAAATTGATGTGCATAACTATGTTTGTATTTTAAACCATAGATTATGGTAATTTTTTTATAAAGGCTATAAATATTTATAATCACAATATAAACTAAACTGTGTGTTTTTTAAAGTACACTTCATTTCATATAATATGAATTATTCTTGATGTTCTCAACAAAAACTACCTTTCTACTTAAAAATGTTAGTCTAAAACTTTTTTTTTTAGGTTATCAAATAGAAGTTCCATGAATTATTTAATTTTCAACTTTTCATCAATTAAATTGAGGTTTGGAAGTGAGTTAGGCTTAGATTTTTTCATGATCAATTTCCTTTTTTTAAATATCTTGCTCGCCTACTTTCTATACTATATTTGAAAGAAAATTTAGTTTTTTTGTATATTTATTGTACTCACCTTTTGGGTAAGCTAGCATTAATTAATGGCTTCCACACTCTATGTCTTAATTATCATCACATATGGTGAGAAGAATGGAACCCAAGCAAGTTATGATGTTTGTCTCAAAGGTATTTGATGAGGTAACCCTTCTGACCTTCCCTCTCAGCATGAGGTATGTTTACAACCATATGTCATTAATAATGGTATGATAATTATTCTATTATTTTGTATTTTTTGGTCATATCCCCTTAGAAAACTATTTTAGCAAGTGTTTTCATCACCAATGAGATCCCTTGAGCATCCACATCACTAGGGTTCAAAACCTTACCAAAGAGTTCTTTTATCTTTTAGTTCAAATAGTCATATGAGGTTTAAGACCTATTAGCCAAATCAAGATGTTGGTTTCTTAGAGACACACTCTTGATTATATCCCATTGAGATCAAGAATTTAAATTCATTGACCAAGAATCCCTCAGAGTATCAATTTGGATTGAAGTTATAGGCTTGCCAATTCTATTGTGGATGTTTTTTGACAAAATTATCCAATCAATCAAGAGAGTAGTATGCCATGAACCACCCAAGTTATATTTCTCATGTCCTTATAAGCATGTTTGATTTGAGGTCTATTTATCCAATGTGTTAAAAGAGTTTATAGATATCTAAGTTGGTGAAAACCATTAGACATAGAAGGTTATTTATTTTAGTTTGCCCAATACTAGATTTTGATGTCAAGATCATAATCATCGTATCAAATATTTTTCCCTTATGGGTTTCTCAAAACCTTCCATAGAGCCTTCAAAAACTAAGAAGCCCAAGGTGGTAGATAAAGGTGATGAATTGACTATAAATTCCATAAAAAATCATAATCAGGGTTGAACCCCACCATTGTACCTTATCTCTAGTAACCAAGACTTCCCTAGAGGTTCTCACCTCTCCTCCCTATCCTGTCAAATCCCTACATGCCATGTAGACCACTATTTCTCAAAGTTATCATCTTCAAAGAGATTATTCTTCCATTGGGATATCCTTAGAAAATGATTCTTTTTCTAGGTAGTTGTGTAGTGACCCCATGGTGGTGGCAACTCTCTATAAGAGGACAATGCAATTAAATACTATTCCATTATGCTTGAGGGATATTCTCTTCTAAACCAACATAATATTTTGTTAGAACTTGTAGATATTGATGATGGATAGGGAGAGCTCCAAATGGATGACATTTCCAAAAAATATTCTCTCTTGAAATGTTCAAGGTCTCATAGTCCTTTCACAAATTCTCTGTGCATGTTGCTTACTAACATATTGGTACATTAGATTTTATTTTTATACAATATTTCAAAAAAAAAATAGATTTATTCTATAGACTAATATGAAGTGTATTCAACTAGAATCCACCCAATTCACCATTCTACATGAGGAGGGATGTGTCAGTGCTAACATATTGGTGTCACCAAAAGTTTCCCCATTAATTCTTACCATGGGTTAAGACCCATCACATCAAGTGATTTGACTGATTTTGGATATTTATGGTCATTCATTATGCATTCTTAACATGTACGATCCAAATGATGTCCCTCACATATATTTGTTATAGAGATTAATTTGACAATTCACCCCATGCCACATGTTTCATGTGCAAGGATCTTAATATATCAGAAAACCCAAATGACAAGGATGGTTTCTTAACCTTGAGATGGTGCATGGGATAATGTGAAGCATGATATTATTTCAAAGATAGGTGGGGTGTTATCAATCCTCTCCTCCAACAACACACAATAAATATCATGCCTTAGTTTATATGGTCCAACTATCATACTAACATTGATGGCATCCTTAAAGTCTTGACTGTTACATGAACAAAATTTTTTTTCCTTCTCCAACATTAATTCTCAACTTGTCAATGTTCATTATGAATAGGTTATCTTAGGCCATGCCCCAATATCTTGTAGAGTGATCTAGATCACAAGTCAATTCAAAGTGATACATACTCATTTCATTCTCAACACATCTCTATTGAGCCATAAGTTTACTATTTATGTTATTTCTTAAGTTTGGAACCTAGTGTATACATTCAATTCATATTACTATTGTATTGAAATAATCAATCTAAGAAATATTCTGTGATAATGCACAATCTGGACTAAAATCACTAAAACAAGCTAAATGGTTTGAAATTGTCATGTACAGGTGTTAATTAAGGCTAATTTATCCCTAAATGGGGTAATGCATTTTATCTAATTATTATCTTTTCTTAAATAATTTCAAGTGAAATTGTGACCATGCAAAATGACACTCTAGACCACTAAATCATTCTAATTTGGAAGCACAGATCATGTGCATGTGTTATTTCATGTCCATAATTCCCTAATTAGGGTATTATTATGTACGTAGCTAAAACCTTATTCTAATTATACTCCAATCAAATTATGACTCAGTAAATTGACATTTTGACCAATTTAATTAAATAAACAACCAATTTCCAAAGAATTGCAACACATTAATTGAAACCACTTAAGCAAATTAAATCAAATCAAGAGCTTAAGTGAAAAAACCATGGAAGTTACTAAAAAAATATTAATTAGAAATTCATTCCTTAAATCTACATCACCCTATGACATCATTAGTGGGGTGGCATCCATAAGCCATTAATGAAACAAATATTAGGATTGTTGGATGAATATTTTGTCAACCAGCTAACTGGTGAGCAAAATAGGTCTTATCAACCATAGCAAGGGAGATTGGTTGGCTAGATGTGCAGGTTTACTACATCAAAAGGGGACAAATCTCTCCTCTCATCAAGGGGAGGTTCCCTATGAATATGCAGGAGCTATATACTATATAACTAAGTAGAAAATAACACTTAGGGGTAGGATACACCATCCATCTCTCTTTTTTCAGAGATGATGTTAACAAATAAAGGAGAAAATCCTGGTGAAAACACTGAAAGGCACTTCTCTTCTTTCAGAAGTGTTCTTACAGGAAATAACATGAGTTCTTTCAGGTAGTGACAATAAACTAGTAACACAGGTGCAGTAACCAGCATGACGAAGTTTAACACAAAGTCTACACCTCAACTGCCCAAAGAGTGAAACACAAAAGATAATGGGGGCACAAAGTCATCCCAGAATCCTCAACACAGAAAGAAACTAAAAACACATACAAAAGACAACTATGATAGCACAAAGTCTGAAAGTAACTGACTTGAGGACATCTTCTGTATTACTTCCACTAGCTCTGCTTGTTAATTTAAATAAACAAGAATGCTTCTAGAAGACAGACATAAGAACAATCTCCTAAAATGGCACAAGCTATAATAGCACAAAGTTTGCAAGTAACTTGCTTTCTCATTCAGATAAAATAATATGAACAATAATCTGAGCTCAAAGTCTCAGTATTTGCATTTCAATTTGGGTAGAGTTTTGCTTCTATAAATGAAAAGATCTCCTTTGCAAAATGAGAGAAATTACAATGTATAGCCACCAAGCCAGGCTTGGTGTTCTTTTCCATGGGACGGCCCATGCTGCAGTCAATGCCTTCAATGTGCCTTCAGTTCTGTTTAGAGGGCCATGCTTGGAACAGTGTATTCCCTTGACTATGGCATGCCCATCCATCTTATATGTCTCTTCCTTAGCATGAGTTGTTTGGTCCTTTTCTAATGTTTGCATAGCTGTCCAATTTTCCATTACTTCATGGAAGAAAAATAGGCTGTGTCCTTGACTTGGTGTGCTCAGATGACCACTTGATTCACTATTTCACCTACTAAAAATAACTCCCTTGGAGATATTTTTGATTTGTTCTACTCTTCCCCATAGCAGTTTGGGCTCTTAAGCTCTCTTTTCAGTTGGTTGCTTGGTTTACTCTTCAAATTTTACACCATATTAAAATATTAATAGATATTCCATTACATTAATTTGATGTCCACAGGGTCATCAATGGTTGCTAGCTGCTTGAACCATGTTGAACCTTGGATCTTTGAACTTGTTGAAAGTTCATTGGTTCATCAGTTCATTCTATCTTTATTAGTCCCTTGGTTCAATCACTTGAACTATCCCTTTGAACTGTCTCTTGAATCATCCGTTCACTGATTCTTTATTTGCTTGAGGCTTCCTTTAAACCTTTGAACCTATGAACCATTGAAATTTGAACTCTTTTAGTTCAAAGTTCAATCAGTTCATTGGTTCATCCTTCATCTTGGTTTAATCATTGCTCCTTTTCTCTTTCTAAGTCCCTTTGAGGCCCTGAAATGTCAAACCTTTGAACCCTTGAACCCTTTGAATCTATTGGTTCAAGGTTAAATGGTTCACTCCTTGTTCTTTGAAGTCCCTTTTTGTGTAAGTCTGTATTCAGCCTTTGGGATGCCTCAAAGGGAAGGTGTCCCTTCGAGCTTTTCAAACGGTCTTTTTTTGAGTGTTGAGTGCCCCCTGCAAGGGTACTTACCCTTCGGGATCTTTCAGGTGGCCTTTGGGCTTTAATTTCCACTGGGCTTTTCCATCGGACATTTTTTTCAAAAGAAAGGTTCCTTTCCTTAGCCGTTTATTTCCTTCCATTCGGTTGGGCCTCAATTTCTTGGGGCTTTCTTCTCGGGTGAATTCCTTCGAACAAAATGTCTGAAGGATTTTTGCCTTGGTCATTTTCCCATAGAAAAACCTTTCTGAAGGAATTCTTTTGGCCTCTTTCACTTCATCATTTTTTCGAAGGAATTCTGACTTTGTCCACTTTTGCTTGCTACCCTCTGCAAGGGCACTTGGCCTTGGTTCACTGCCCTTCGCAAGGGTACTTGTTCCTTTGGCTTTGGGGTAGCCCCTTGAACTTGCCGATTGAACCGATCGATTGAACCAACTTTGGTTCAACGGTTCAATGGTTCAATCAGTTCAATCTCTTTATTTGGCTAAGTCTTTTTTGATCTTTTAAACCAAACGCATTGAACCATTTGGTCATTGAACCGTTGAACCAAAATGGTTCAAGGTTTAATGGTTCAATGGTTCAATGGTTTAATCCTTGCTTAGAAGCTTGCCGATGAACCCTTTTGGTTGAACCAAGGCATTGAACCAATCTTGAAAATGCCTAAGTGCTAGAAACTTGTTCTTTTGATTGAAATCGCCTGTAGAAGCCTTTAAACCTATTGAACCTACTAATCTCTTAACTGAAAAAGCTTGAAAAATGAGGAATTTGAATGCTCAAAACAAATTTTGGAAAGGGAAGAAATTGTTTTGGTCTGTTGAACCAAAATAGTTCATAGGTTGTCCCAAAAATGAGTGACATTTTTGGGGACAATAGCTGGCTCCCGTTGGGGAACTTCCTTCAGTTGAAAACTTGGAACAGTTGAGGGGAGTAGAAAATAGAATCTCCAGTGCCTTGAAGTATGCCATTGGGCTATGGAATCATGCTACCCAAAAATAAAGGTGCCAAAAATGAAAATGAACAACACACAATAGAAATAAAGACTATACAAATATACATATGTATAGGTGAACTTATCTGATACTTCAAGGATTGATGTGCTTCAGATGCTGCCCATCATGAGATAGTGAAAATGGCATTCCGTCCTGATAAACCAGCAAGAAACCATTTTGTCCCCAAAATCGGTGATGGGCAAATGGAACTCTCCATCAGGAATCACATTTTCTATGAACTCCTTTTGGCTCTCTCTTC
Organism: Torreya grandis; assembly: GCA_037957365.1. Lineage (NCBI taxonomy): Eukaryota > Viridiplantae > Streptophyta > Pinopsida > Cupressales > Taxaceae > Torreya > Torreya grandis. Next base: position 1,833,578 of record JARHVA010003658.1, on the reverse strand, counting down.
TTGCTCCATGGCAAGACGTGGTCTTCAATCTAAAAACCGTAACTCCTTGCTCTCTTGGCGAAGAGTTCCTTTTGCTGACTTTGGAGTACAGCAGTATGTCCCACTACCATAGCTTGCTATTTTGTTGGTTTAGTCCAACACATGATTTTATTGTCAGCATCAAACTCCTGACAAACCATCAGCTCAACATCTCCTTTGGTGTGAAGGAGTTTGACATCTTGGTCTTGAGCAGCCTTCAATCTGAGCAACAGAGATACACATTTAGTTGTGTTGTTGGTGTTGCTGAACTGCAACTTGCATGAAGGAAAAATATCTCGTTGAGGAGATATCAACACAGTACTGGCTCTAGCATGGGTAGAAGAATTTCTGCCATCGGATTTAGGGATCCAAACATCATCAGAAATTGATCTTCTATCAGATTTCTCTTCATTAAAAATGGAAGATGCTTTTTCATCTATACTGTGACCTACCAATTCTTTTGATGTCTTGTTTGAATCAATTCTTGGATTGCTAGCTGTAGGACTTTCATCTGTAGAATCATGAACATCGTCTGTGGTCAAGAAGTATTTACCCATGCTTGAAGACTTAAACAAAATTTGAGCTTTAGGCACTGATGTCTAAGTGGCCACATATTTTGCCTCCTTTTTAGGAAGTAATCTCTGCATAATGCCTTTGACTAGGATCCTCACCTCAGATAGGTCCATGCTCAACTTGCCACCAACATCCTTGAAAAATTTTCATCCCAGTAGCATGCCATATGAGGCTGGAACGTCAGCCACCAGGACTGTCATCTAGATTCTCTTATTTGGGAATGCTGCAAATGCAAATTAGGCATCCTTGATTTGTCTCAGTAGTGGCACTTGTTTATTTTCCATAGAGAAACATCTCCCAAATGTCTTGGTCAGTGTGAGACCAAGAGATTTAGCCACTTTGGTAGGCATGACATTGTCTGAAGCACTGGAATCAATGATGCAGTTGCTCAGCTTGTGACCGTTTATCAATAAGAAAACATAGAAAGGCTCTATTTTCCCAAAGGCAGTAAGAGGATAAATTACAAGATTGTTTGGGATGGGCATGTTACTTTGGGGATCATGAGTTACCTTTCTAATCTCTTGTCCTACAGGGATGGCTTTATTCTTCACACATTGAACCAACTTATCTAATTGCTCGGGGTTGGACTGTAGAAATTCAAATTCAGACATTTGAATTTTGGTTTTATTTATATGTTCAATGATATCAAATGCTGGAAATGAACTGGGCATAGAGGATGGGAGTTCATCCTTTTGATTTTTTGAAGGGGGAGGACTGGACTATGAATTTAAAATAGAAGGCGTAGGGATGTTTGAGGTACTTACCTTTCTTGCAATCACTAGGTCCTTTGGCTGGAAAGGTAGAGAAGTTCCTCATTTGGCAATTGAAATTATAGGTTGAGCTCACTCCTCTAACTTTTCTTTATCAGCTTGCTAGGTTGACTAGTTTTTAGACCGGGTGAACACAGCATATGATCCCTCATCTGCTTTACCTTCACTTTTGGGTTCATCCTAGTAATTCAGGAAACCAATGTTGGAGTCACCAGTTAATTCTTCTTCTTCCTCAGTGAAGAGATTAGCATCATTTTCTTGATCAAACTCAGGTTGGAAAGAGAAATCATGTTATGTTTCCAGATATCCAACTACTGAGTTGGTTGGAGGTGCTTCAAGGGCGAGGTTCCTCTGTGGGGGAGGAAGATGATTTGGCTGCCCTTAATTCCTAGTAGCATTGCCTTGGTATGACTGATTGGGGAATGTCCTCCTTGGTACATCTCTGTATGAAGGAGCAGAATACATACCTTGTGCCATTTACTTTTTCAAGGCTAGCAAATCATTTGCCAGCTTTTGCACCATTTGATCAGTGGTGGCTGTGGGTGAGTATTCAGAAGATGAAGAGGATTTACCTCTATTTAGATCTCTCCTTATCTATTCTGCCAAGATAAGGTCATCTTCAACCTCAGTAACCAAGTCTCAATTAGCCTCAAGGTCTATGTGGCCAGCACGTCTCAATAGAAAACTCACTTCAGGCAGCTGTGAGTTGATGAAGAAGCATTTGAGGTTTTCAGGTGTTGGCTGAGCAATGATAGGAATTTGGTTCCTGAGCTTATCAAAATTTGCTATGAAATCCCTCATAAGTTCATGAGGTTCCTTCTTCATCTGTGTGAGTTGGGCCAGCAAGGCATGTACATATTTTGCAGGCTTGAGCTTGGCTTCAAATTTAGCTTTGAGTGTGTCCCAGTGAGTCACTGACCTAGCCTGCAAACGGTAGAACCAGTCTGCAGCAGCACCTTGTAGTGTTTCCATGAAGAGCCTGACTGCCACATCCTCAAATTCCACCTCTATCACACCACAAGATATGTTAAAAGCTGTAATGTGTTCATCAGGATGAACTCTCCCATCACCAAAGAATTTGGGGAAATTCTTTCTTGAGCTGCGTGGAAGCTCATGTAGAGGTGGAGTGAGATTGAGTGGGCCAAATGAGTTACCCTAGGGGCATTGAACTGCCATGATGGGATTATAGAAAAGGGGGATAACAAATCTAGGTGGAGTGTCTAGATTGCAAAATAAAAATGGGAAAGAACTGGCCATGCTTCCACTTGAAGCTTGAGGTTTCAAACTGTGCACTCTTTCTCAATTGGCATGGAGGTGGAGGAAGATGGTAAGGCTATAATGATAATGGGTAAGACACAGACTGGAGTCACCAGAGTATATAATGGAAATAGATAAGGCCTTAATGATAGTGGGTAAGACACAAGTGATGCTTCAATTTGAAGCTTGAGGCTTCAAACTTCGCAAGATTGCTGTGTCCCCAGCGAAGTTGCCAATAAACTGTTGGGTGAATATTTTGTCAACCAGCTAACTGGTGAGAAAAATAGGTCTTATCAACCATAGCAAGGGAGATTGGTCAGCCAGATGTGCAGGTTTACTACATCAAAAGGGGATATATCTCTCCTCTCATCAAGGGGAGGTTCCATATGAATATGCAGAAGCTATATACTATATAACTAAGCAGAAAATAACACTCAAGGGTAGGATACACCATCCATCTCTCTTTTTTCATAGATGATGTTAACAAATAGAGGAGAAAATCATGGTGAAAACACTGAAGGCACTTCTCTTCTTTCAGAAGTGTTCTTACAGGAAACAACAAGAGTTCTTTCAAGTAGTGACAAGAAACTAGTAACACAGGTGCAGTAACCAGTAGGATGAAGTATAACACAAAGTCTACACCTCAACTTCCCAAAGAGTGAAACACAAATGATAATGGGGGCATACAGTCATCCCAGAATCCTCAACACAGAAAGAAACTAAAAACACACACTAAAGATGACTATGACAGTACAAAGTCTAAAAGTAACTGACTTCAGGACATCTTCTATATTACTTCCACTAGCTCTGCTTGTTAATTTAAATAAACAAGAATGCTTCTAGAAGACAAACATAAGAACAATCTCCTAAAATGGCACAAGCTATAACAACACAAATTCTGCAAGTAACTTGCTTTCTCATTCAGATATTATAATATGAACAACAATCTGAGCTCAAAGTCTCAGTATTCGCATTTCAATTTGGGCAGAGTTTTGCTTCTATAAATGAAAAGATCTCCTTTGCAAAATGAGATAAATTACAATGTATAGCCACAATGTAAGGCTTGGCACTCTTTTCCATAGGACGACCCACACTGCAATCAATGCCTTTAATGCACCTTTAGTTCTGTCTAGAGGGCCATGTTAAGAACAATGTATTCCCTTGACTATAGCGTGCCCATCCATCTTATATGTCTCCTCCTTAGCATGAGTTGTTTGGTCCTTTTCTGATGTTTGTGTAGCTATCCAATTTGCCATTAATTCATGGAATGAAAATAGGCTGCATCCTTGACTTGGTGTGCTCAGATGACCACTTGATTCACTATTTCACCTACTGGAAATAACTCCCTTGAAGATATTTCTTATCTTTTTGATTTGTTCTACTCTTCCCCGTAGCAGTTTGGGCTCTCAGGCTCTCTTTTCAGCTGGTTGCTTGGTTTTCTCTTCAAATTCTGCAACATATTAAAATATTAACAGATATTCCATTACATTAAATTTGACGTCTACGAGGCCATCAATGGTTGCTAGCTGCTTGAACCATGTTGAACCTTAAACCTTTGAACCTATTGAAAGTTCATTGGTTCATCAGTTCATTCTATCTTTATCAGTCCCCTGGTTCAATTACTTGAACTATCCCTTTGAACCATCTCTTGAATCATCCGTTCACTACTTCTTTATTTGCTTGAGGTTGCCTTTGAACCTTTAAACCTATGAACCATTGAACTTTGAACTCTTTTAGTTCAAGGTTCAATCAGTCCATTGGTTCATCCTTCATCTTGGTTTAATCTTTGCTCCTTTTCTCTTTCTAAGTCCCTTTGAGGCCCTGAAATGTCAAACCTTTGAACCCTTGAACCCTTTGAACCTGTTGGTTCAAGGTTCAATGGTTCACTCCTTGTTCTTTGAAGTCCCTTTTTGTCTAAGTCTTTATTTAGCCTTTGGGATGCCCCAAAGGGAAGATGTCCCTTCGGGCTTTTCAAATGGTCCTTTTCTAAGTGTCGAGTGCCCCCCACAAGGGTACTTACCCTTTGGGATCTTTCAGGCAGCCTTCGGGCTTTAATTTATGTTGGGCTTTTCCTTCGGACAAAAAGTCTAAAGGAAAGTTTCTTTCCTTAGCCGTTTATTTGCTTCCTTTCAATCAGGCCTCAATTTCTTTGAGCTTTCTTCCCAGGTGAATTCCTTCAGACAAAATGTCTAAATGATTTTTGCCTTGGTCATTTTCCCATGGAAAACCCTTTTTGAAGGAATTCTTTCAGCCTCTTTCACTTAGTCATTTTTTTGAAGGAATTTTGACTTTGTCTGATTTTTCTTGCTACCCTCCACAAGGGCACTTGTTCCTTTGGCTTTGGGGCAGCCCCTTGAACCTGCCGATTGAACAGACTGATTGAACCAACTTTGGTTCAACAGTTCAATGGTTCAATCGTTTCAATCTCTTTATTTGGCTAAGTCTTTTTTGATCTTTTGAACCAAATGCATTGAACCATTTGGTCATTGAACCATTGAACCAAAATGGTTCAAGGCTCAATGGTTCAATGGTTCAATCCTTGCTTAGAAGCTTGCCGATGAACCCTTTTGGTTGAACCAAGGCATTGAACCAATCCTGAAAATGCCTAATTGCTAGAAACTTGTTATTTTGATTGAACTCGCATGTAGAATCCTTTGAACCTATTGAACCTGTTAATCCCTTAACTAAAAAATCATGAAAAATGAGGAATTTGAATGCTCAAAACAAATTTTTGGAAAGGGAAGAAATTATTTTGATCTGTTGAACCAAAATAGTTCATAGGTTGTCCCAAAAATGAGTGACATTTTTGGGGACAACAAGGATTAAGCCCTCCTATGCCTCATTAATGCCCCATTCTTCCAAATATTAATGGGAATATTTATGACTCATCCCTCCAAAATTGAATTAACCTATGACCATAGATCTTGATCTTAAGATGGATGGTCATGGTTGATTCTGAACATTTTCAAAATGTTATAAATAAGTGAGCCAATACTATTGTTAACCTTCATTCATGTAAACTTATTATGCAGAGATTGTAATAGACAAGCTTCAACTATTTTCAAAAATTGACAAATATTGTGATCCTAAGCCATTGGTGTAGTAGGAGTTTATGGAAGGAACACGATACTCTTCATTGACAAAGACTTAGAATACCAAATCTTGGGAAATCATGCTTCTTGGCTATTCTTGGAAGGAGCGACACTATTTGGAAGGTTTGATGGTATATCCATTTCTTAAATAGCTCTTAGATATCTTTAGCAACACCCCTTGAGGTAGTAGACTTATAACATTGTGTTCTCTATGCTTATTTTGGGTTTTTCTCTACTAATTCATGGACTAACTTGATTTATATTCTTACTCTCCATTTTGGCATGCTTGGTGGGACCAAACATCCCATACAACCAAAGATATTAGTATGTAACTCTTAGATTTGATAATAGATGATTAATAATCTTCAAAATTCAAGTTTTAACTTCATTTTTCACGTATTTCAATTTTTTAAAGTGATGAATAGTTTACATAGAAACTGACATCGATTCTCTCAAACTGAGATTGATTCTTCCAAAATTAGAATCAATCTCTATGTGAAAAATAAAGAATGACTAAAATATGATTAATGCAAGTTTTTTTGAGTTTTTAATCTTCATTTCATGTTTTAAGGCCTGTATGTTGTTTGTTTGAACTATTTTCTTATAGGATCCATAGAGATACTTGGTGTTTATGCTTGTTTTTATAACAATATTTTTGTGAAAACAACCCATATTTTTCCTATATTTTTACAAGAATTTACATCAATTTCTATCGATTGACATCGACCCCTGTGTGGATTGACATCGACCTCTATAAACCAACATTGATCCCTGTGTGGATTGACGTCGATCTCTTTGAGATAGAAAAATGGAAAAATTGAGAGTTAAATCCAAACTCATGTTTTATCATTCACTTTTGGGCTTCTAAGAAGGTAAACCCTTTAAAAAATTATAGTTCCTAAGGTAGATAAAAACAAATTTTAAAGTGGTTAAATCTTGCACATTTTATTTGGTGCCTAAAATGAACTTAGTTATTTTCATGATTAGTTGTTAAGTTTTTGAATTTTTTTCAATTAATGCCAAAGGGCCAAATTTTCACAACACATTTCATTTTGGTACAATAAAATAAAATCTCACACTTCATTACATACTCCTAAAAGTTGTTTGTTTCATGCTTGATTTTTGAAAGTTGTTTGTTTAGGCAAAATGATTGATGCATGTATATGGTCTCCCCTATCCCCTTTAGTAAATCAGGTGACCGAAATTACATAATCTTTTACTTGGTTTCTTTTAGTCCAAAAGAGTGAAAATAATGTCATTAAGGCCCTCCCCAAATCCGTATGAGTTGGGTGATCCAAATGCAACCCTAAAGTCTTTTCACTTGTCTTTTTATTATCATGCATTTTAGCTTATGAGTGGTAATTCATAGTCTCCTCATGGATTTTCTAGGGAAACTTTGACCCAGGAATTCAACTCCCACCATCATTTCAACCCCACTTCATGGTGGGGTATATAAATTGAGTTGGTGAATCATTGGGAAGGTAGTTTGAGTGGTTAAACTACTTTCATTAATGATTACTACCCTCAAAATGTATGATCAACTTGGAGATCACACTACATAGAACAAGAAATGGATGTAGTAGTAGTGAAAAGGACAAGAAATTTTCACAATACAAGTGACGTGGATCTAATTGACGTGAGAATATCTTGTGTTAGCCACACTTGGGACCATATACATGCATGAGAATTTAGTTTTAGAATAACCCCACTTGCCATGGACATACTGTTAATGTAGGGTAAGTAGTGCTAAGTTTCATGTTGCCATACAATCTCTTGAGAGAATAAGTGGCCTAAAAACCCTACTTTTATGCACTTTTATTTTTGGATTAACAATTAAAATCCTTTCAAGAGCACGTATATAGATAGAATTTGATAATATCATCCAACCTTGTCAGTTTTAGGACTTTGGACATTAAACTTAGGTGTTTTGTCATTTTATCCTTCACTTACATGGTCTTTTTGAGTCTAAAACTATTTTAAAACCAAAACACATCATAAAACCAAAATACTTTTGTTATACACCATTTTGTTTGAACAAAGAGGCGTTACATTGACCAACTTAAAATCACTTTTTTCTTTTTTCAAAACATCATTTAGAACATTATGTTTGTATTTTTTGAACAAAATCGTCATGTTGTCCATTTAAGTGTAGACCATTTGCCCACAATGCAAAATCTCAAAGTCCTTCATTTTTATCTAAATTTGAAATCTCACCTTTCTAAGTTCTAGGTCAAGGTGTTATCAGTTTGTCGTTCACATTTGGTTTGAGTAAGCTTGGGTAAAATTTACCATTTGGATTGAAGGCCATTAAATAGACTCATCATCCTTTATATTCTCATTATGGACTTAGATTATCTTGCATTTTCTCATGCTCTAAGTTATTAGACTATTCTACATCCTATTACCATATGGTAGCATTGTGATGCCCTTTTGATTTTAGCTTTATACTTAGGAGTTATTGTGTTAATTCATGTTTTGATTTTCTTAGTTTGCATTATTATCTTCCTAATAAGAAAGACCATCTTATAATTTTAAATTCATAAATCATCATATTTGTATCTAGATTTTATGATATTGACATATATTTGACCTAAGTTTTTTATGTTAGCCTGCACTTTAGGTTCCAAAGTTATCTTACTCTTTTCTAATTTGATGAGTTTAACCCACCAAAATTGAGTAAATTCATAACCACTTTATTATAGTTGTGTGGTACTATACCACTTCTTTTATTATAGTTATCATCTTACCTTATCATCTTTTTGAAAAAATCCAAAACACACCTTTTAAAATTTGCAAAACACTTTTCACATCTTAGCAAATGAAGAAAACAATCTTCCAAGCATGACGTAAAGGTATACTCATGGTGGGGTATTTTACGACCCTAGTTTTAAGCAAAAACATTATTATGATGGATAAGAGTACTCCATTGTGTTTGAGGATATCACCCTCTTTGGGCCTAATTTTTAATTACCAAACCAATCTATTCTGATTTTCATACGCCAACCCCATTCTCCTCCTTCAGTTTGCATGAGCAACCAAGCTCTAAAATGCTCGAAGGTTACCATTCTAGGTTATCCTCCTTTAGCTTGTGTGAGAAACTAGGATCTATAGCATTTAAAGGTTACAATTTTAGGTTATCCTCCTTCATCTTGTGCAAGTAACCAAGGTCTGTAACACTCAAAGGTTACCATTCTAGGTTATCTTCTTTTGACTTGTGGAAGTAACCAGGCTTCATAGTACTCGAAGGTTACCATTATAGGTTCTCCTCCTTCGGCTTGTGTAAGCAACCAAGATCCATTTATTCTAAGGGTCACTATTATAGGCCTTATTCCTTTGGCTTGTGCTATCAACCAAACTTCACAATGCCTAGACATTACTATTTTAGGCCCATCACTAGTATTTATTGAACCTATTGTTGAAAAATGTCAATTAGATGAACTAGTCTTTATTGATCCTTTATTTTATATTCTAATTTTTGGAGAGCCCATTATTGAACCACAAGCCATTATTCACCCTATGCCAACTATTTCCCACCTTATAAAATCTTTGTCGATCTTTGTGCCACAATATAACCACCCATTACCTATTCAAGAGCCATCTTTTAAGGACTATGATGTGTTTAAAATTGATATTTTACAACCAATTGTAAACCAAGGCTATGATATCATTGTTTAAACACCAATTTGTGACAAGTTAACCTATGATGAATCACCTTATGATCCTTTACCTATTGTTGAGGAGTCTCACTCTAATAATCCAATTTTTGTTGAGTTACTTCTTAATGATTATAACTACCTTTGGGCAAATCATTATCTTGACCATTATCCCATTTTTAAAGACCCCCACCCATTTGATAAGCTAGTCTCTATGGATTTATCTATTACACTTTTTCCCCTTGTTAAAGAGTCCCACTTTGACAAGCTAGTCTCTGTGGCATCACCCCTTGAGATGGTATCTCTCTTTGAGGTGCTTCACTAGAAGAACTAGTCTATGATAAACCCTTTCTAGATTAATATATTTTTATAGAGGCCATATGCCATCATAGGTCATTACTTGTCTAAAACTAAACATTCAACAAGACATATTTGTAGCAACATCCACACCAAATGAAGAATCATAATTAAAGTTAGGTTTTATTCTTGAATTGACATTAGATTTAGCATTATAAGTAGAATCAATGTTAGTCTCAACATCGGATTTAGAGTCCCTTGAATCAGACTCATCTTCAGAATCAGAATATGTTTGTGGCTATTACAATATTGGTTATGCATACCTTATAGATTAGTTTTAATATATTTATGGTCCTTCCATAATTTTTGAGGATGATTACTTCATCTTTGACACATTTTCTCCTAGTATCTTCTACGAGTATTATGTTTCCTCTACACACTCCATTACCATTCCACATGCCATTATAACCAACAAACATAGCCATTATATTGACATTTTACCTCCCTTAAGTGTCAATTAGGATTGATAGAATCATACCTTGTTGAATTTCATCCATGATGACATATCAGCTATAGAATATCAGGGATACCAAGACCACATTCATGTAAAAGAAGAACAATCTCCTAGTGAAACCTTATTGGAGGTGCTAGGGGACAATCAAAGTCTCAACTCAACATATTCTAATGAAACCTTTTTGAAGGTGATAGAAGACAATAAAAGTATATTTAAATGTTTCTTAGTGAAACCTTTTCAAAGGTACTATGGGATAATCAATACAACTTCATTGGTGAAAACCTCTTCGAGGTGCCAGTATCTTAGCACAATAGTTCTTCACAATTTGATGAAGACATTATCAAAGATAAAATCAATACAACTTCCAATTTATATCATAATCAAAATTTAGTTACTCTAAGGCCCAAATAATATAAAAATTTGATGGTCCTATTTAGAGCATATCCAAAAGTCTTCAGCCCTATCATAACCAAGATTATGTCAAATCTAGAATTAATAACATTGTGTGTGACTGAAAGTCTCGCTCTTCATTTTTTACCTAATCATTATACATTTCATTATGAACTAATATTTTATTGCCAATTTACACCATTTATCTTGTGCCTAACATTAGTTACCATCCCTAGCCTATACTTTCCTTTATAGAGGCTATGAAAACATCTTGTCTTGATGGTTTAAGGAAACCAAATAAAAAACCAACGAAGATCAAAACATTCTTGGATTCCAAATCTACAATAGGTTCTTGACAGAGCAGCTATTTAGAAGAGGTGTTGGCTAGTAATTTTTATAATTGATTATTATGGTTATCTCATATGTTTACTAAGATGTGTATCTCCACATTAGCAAAATAATTAGAATCATTTTCCATTTGACATTTACCCAATCATTTACCTTCTCTTATCACTTGGGGGCAATCCTATTACCCTTATAATCCAATTGTCATAACATCACCATCCTTGAATATTTCCATATTGACATTCTTATTTATGTCGTACCTTATATCGTTCTACTATATCTTCACTATTGACCAAAGCTTATTTTGATCTACCTTGCCCAACCCTTTTGATATTGGTTCCTTTGGTTCTTCCTACACCTTTCATGAGGGGATTGTGATCCAATTTCAATAGTTTTAAAATTCCATGTTTAAATGATAGTCTATGAAAGTTGTGTGATAGTGGATTTGGCAAGTTATCTTTTATCTATGCTTGATTGGTGTTAATGATTATAACTGCCTTTGGGTAAATTAGTATTCCACCTTATGTTACTAATTATAACCACTTATGGGAAAATTAGTATCATTGACCTATGTTGTTGTTTCTCAATTATAACCACCTATGGGTAAATTAGGAAACACATGTTATATGATGCGGTGTTGCATTACCTTGCAATTACTATTATCATTTGCCTTTTTGTTTGCCTTAATTTATGAATTTGTTGATACCTCATTGGATCTCTCCACTTTTTATATTGGCAAAACTACTGTGACTCAAGGTCCTAATGGGACTATGAAAGTCATGCTTGATTCATGTTGAGGTTAGCTTAGTCCCCATTTTCTATATGTTCTCATTATTTTGTGAGTAAACTAATCCCACACTCTCCCCATTTTGAAAGAACTCATTTGAATTCTCTTTCATTTTTGTGAGCCCATTTACTTATTTCCTCTAAAACATCAGCCATGTTTTCTTATCATCACTTTTCTTCTATCCCATTTCTAGGGATAACTACATTTGGCCTAAATTCCATGTTAAACCTTGCATATATAACTATGTAGGCAACATCTAATTGCCTTATGCATCTGGAGTTAGCTCAACCACCCCTTATTTTTCTTATATTTTCCCCCATTTTGTTTTGTCTTATTATTTCCCTATCACTTTGGGGAAACTTTGCTTCTTTTGTTCTAGTTTTGTTCTACTAGTCTCATTATTTATTAGATTAGGGGTCATCATGTCGCATAGAGTAATGCCTCTATTACATGTGCATGAATAAATTTTTTCTGTTTCCAATCACATTGTGACTAAATCTTCTTTGTGTGCATTTATTTTATTTATTATTATTGTTTAGTTATGCTTTGTAAATCTCTTAATTATTTTTGTAGGTGTTTTAATGTTTGTTTATTCATGTGTACTTAGGTTGTGTTGTGTTCTTATTTTGTTTATTGGTGTTTTATTTTTGTTGAGTTGTTATTTTATTTATTATTTTATTATATTACTCTTTTGTGTTACTAATTTGTCTTGTATTGTATTGGTTTTTCCTTTTGAGCTCAAATACACTCTATAACCACTTTTAGTCTAGTTTTTAGGTAGGCTTGATTTGTTTAAAGTTGTATTTAACATGTTTTTTTTGTTTTGTTTTCTAATTAATTCTTGTTAATACACATAGATATTGATTATTCATATCTTGCATGTTGTTTATTAAGTTGTTCTTGCTTTGATTTTATACATTCTTATTCATATTTAAATCCTGATTGTTCTTATATTTATTTTAAGTTAGGTTACATTTTTGTATTTGTTATTTTTCTTGTTGTTTTTGTTTAAATGTAAATAGTTGTAACTATGGTATTGGTAGTTTTTATCATTATCCTTAGTTATAAATATTTACATTTTAACTAACCAATTGCAATCAAAATATAATGTCATTATAGGTCATTCATGCTTATCATGTATAATTTCATTTTTCTAAATTAAACACCAAGTGTTCCAAGTCTAAAAGTCAATGTGGCACTGAAAACCATATTTGAAGGCACTATATTGAATATCCGCTACCTAACATGATTTGAAACTTAAATAGTGGTTCATTTTTCTTATATTCTTCATTGTTCATTCCATTTTCTCCCACTTCTGAGAGAAATACATTGGCCTTAGGTCCATTTGGACTATGTAGGCAGTGCTTGGATACATGATGTATCTCAAGTCAGCTTGACTACCCTTATTATTCTAATCATCTATTTTATCACTTTATGTATCCTCGTATGCCTAGTTTTTTGTGGCTTCTTCATTCATTAGACCCTAACATCTATGTTTATGTCTACTGATATTTAATCTATGAAATAAGTTATATCCTTGAGCTATGCTTTCCAATTTTCTCTACCGAGACATAATATTTAGACCAAAAAATGATCCAATCAACCCTATTGGGAAAAAAATAACTATTAATGGTCAAAATCAGCCAACTAGGGCAAAATCAATTTATCAACTGATCAAATCCACTCTACTGGGAAACATTATCAATTCCTTACCCTCCTTTCTCTAGAGTAATGCTCTCATTTTTCTTCTAATTACAAGATATGTAGTTTTTACCCTCATTCCGATAAATCAAAGTGTGCAACTCATTTTAGGATAGCTCATTCCCTAAGCTCATAATTTTCTCTCTCTTTTGGGTGTGTCAAAGTGTGTTAATTTTATTTTGGAATTTCATTATTCCCACTTTCCCCATCTTGGGGACCATTATATTATACTCTAATTTTAATCATTAGGAATCACCACATGAAAGCATTAGCTCATATGGATCTAATCTCATCCATGAGTTAATTTCATTCTTTCTATCCTTTTTGATATCCCATCCCTCTCTTTCATCTTTGCATGCCCTCTCAAGGGGACATCATGGGTCACTTCCTCAATCATTACCTTCTAAAAAAAAATTCTTTATTTGGAAAGTCATTGCTTTGATCGAATGTCTTATCATGCCTTATCAAATAGGGGGAAAATGCAGACATCTAATTTTTTTAATATTGTCATAAAATTGTCAATCTAAATTATATTCTGTGATAATGCACAATCTAGACCAAAATCATTAAAATTTGCTAAATGGTTTGAAATTATCACGTGCATATGCTGATTTAGACCAATAAATCCCTAAATGGGAATATGCATTTTATGTTATTATTATCTTTTGTCAAATCACTTTGATTCAAATTATGACCATGTAAAGTGATGTTCTAGACCACTGAATTCTTATAATTTGGTAGCACACGTCTTGTGCATGTGTTATTTTTCATCCATAATACCCTAATTAGGGTATTATTCTGGATGCAACTGACACCTTCTTATAGTTATACTTCATTAAAATTATGACTCAGTAAATTGATATTTCAATGAGTTTGATTAAATAAACAATCAATTTCCAAAGAATTGAAAAAAATAAAATAAAACCACTTAAGTAAATTAAATCAAATCAAGAGCTTAAGTGAAAAATCCATAGAAGTTATTGAAAAACTATTTATTAGAATTTCATTCCTCAAATATACTTCACCCTATGACATCATCAGTGGGGTGGTATCTATAAGCTATTAATGGAATAAATATCAAGATTAATCCCTTCCATGCCTCTTTAATGCCCCATTCTTCCAAATATTAATGGGAATATTTATGACTTGTCCCTCCAAAATTAAATTAATCCATAGCCACACATCTTCATATCAAGATATGCAATCATGGTATATTTTGAATATTTTCAAAAAGATATAAATAAGTTAGCCAATATCACCATTTTTAAGCTTCATTCATTCAAACTTGTTATGCAAAAATTGCAATAGACAAGCTTCACCTATTTGCATAAATTGACAAATATTGTAAGCCTAAGCCATTGGAGCATTAGAAAATGATAGAGGAGTAGGATACTCTTCATTGATAAAGACTTGGAGCACTGAATCTGAGGAAAATCATGATTTTTGGCCATTCTTGGAAGGAGGGATGTTATTCATAAGGTTTGATGGTATATTCCTTTCTTACATAGCTCTTAGATTTCCTTAGCAATACCCCTTGAGGGAGTAAGCTTAGCACATTGTGTCCTGTATGATTATTTTAGGTTTTTCTCTACTAATGCATGGACTAACTATAATCTTACTCTACATCTATCACCCCATCCACCTTATTCTACTAATTATATTGAGTGGTGGAATGAGGTTATTCTATGTATCACCACATTTCTCTACCACTATGGGAGATAAACTATCTATATCAAAAAATTGGGTGATGAATATGTGTTTTATGAATTTTGGAGAGTTTCCTCCTTCTTCAAACATAATCCCTTATATAACCACTTATATAGCCTCACCACCTCACTCAATCACCAAATCAATGTGGTATAAAATCATATTGCCAAAGGATCATAACTTCGTGCTCATCTACATTGGTTTAAAATTGGAGACAAGGCTTCAAAGGTGTTGGTAATAGACTTTAGATTGTAAAATTTTAGAGCAAAAATGATAAGTGTGAAATATATATCAATTTATATAACACATATATTTTTGTATGTATTCAACCCATGTATGTATCCCAAAAGATTTTAAAATATAAAAATACTCCTTTAAGATAGAAAGGGAAGGATAGAATGTGAAGTGACAAAGCTTTGGATGTTCTATATATAGAGATCAATTATAAAGGAAAATAGTTTTGAAATATTGAAATTAATATAGATATTTGATTATGGGGATTTTGAATGTATTTTTGTACTTATTCCATGCATAATATTTACTCTATTTTTGGTTACACCTATTTGATTACATAACATGAACTACCACTTTATAGAATTCAATTCTATATTTTATGAGTACACATGTGATTTTGAACTAAATAAATACTTAATCTTTCTATAGTTTTGCCTAAATCTTGAACCTATACCTTAATTTGCACATAAACAAAAATTAGAATGTTTTGATGGGTTTCTAGGAACCTTTGTTAGTAATTATGTGATGAGCATGAAAATTTGAAAAAAGATAATATGGTGACTCAAACAAAGAGATTTGGAGCAATGGATGGATGAGATAATACACAATTTCATAAAAGAGGAGGAAAATAGGATAGGAATCTCTATGAGAGAAGTTATAAGTGGGTATATATATGGAAAGATATAAAATGTATTTTGGTGTGAATTTCATGGGTCGCTAGTTCCATTATTATCAAGAATTGAGTATTATTGTTTCATGACAAGAGAAACTCAACACTTTATGTGGACTAAATAAAAGATATAAAATTAGTAAAAACTCATCGATTAGATATATGAAATAGATCATTGGATAAAGGTTACCATTGATGGATATATTACTAAGTCTTTCATACATGGGTATATCAAATTCAAATCTGCATAGGATTTATTTATAAAAGGTATCCAAAGAAATTTATCTAATAACTACCTATTTTACTTAAAATTATGGTTGTGAAAAAATCCATGGTGCCTATTATGACTAACATGGAGTACTTTATTCAGGTATTAGGGGATGTGTGTGATAATGAAGTGAATGATGAATAACTAAGA
This sequence comes from Torreya grandis, assembly GCA_037957365.1. Classification (NCBI taxonomy): domain Eukaryota; kingdom Viridiplantae; phylum Streptophyta; class Pinopsida; order Cupressales; family Taxaceae; genus Torreya; species Torreya grandis. The sequence continues at coordinate 1,817,152 of JARHVA010003658.1, read as the reverse complement.
AGAGAAACTTGAACTTTAACCCATAAGATGGTGGACATAGATAAGTATAATAGAAAGTGAATTCTAAGACTAGAGCAAGACCTATAACAACAAAGAATATAGAATAAACAAAATAATACTAGTGTATCTATGATTAGGATTAGATTAAAGAATTTATAAGATAAATAAAAAATGGGAGGTTAGGGAACAACAATAGATATGGAGATTATGAAGATGAGGAAATGAGAGGGTGAAAAAGAAGAGAGGGAATATATGAGAGCATAAAAATGAACAAATATTAGAAAAGGGATTTTGAGAAGATGCAAGAGAGAAGAAGAATAGTTAGATTAATTAGAATATAGTTTTATATCATAGTTACAATGGAGAATATTATTTGGAGAAGATAAGGAAAAATATTTTGAATAAGTTAAGTCATAGTATTAAAGTAGGTTCAAGTTCAAATGAAGCAAGAGTCATAGACAAGGATCATTAATTTAAATGGTACACATTTCTTGGGCCTAATTTATCAATAGAAAGTAGAATAAAAAGTATATAAGCTGGTAAAGATAGTACATGGTTTGATTGTTTTAAATAAAATTTTGGAAAATATAGTGAAGACACTAAGAAAGTGTTGGATAATAATAAATTGATTGAGGCTATATTTTAGGTTGCAACAAATATTAAGACGTTGGTAAAGTCTCATCCATAATCACTTAATGTAGGTGTGAATATAGGAAACATGGCTCTCAATGCAAGATTTTTTGTCACTTGATCATGATATGATGGCTATACTAACCTCAAGGAATACATTTTAACCTATAAAATGAAATGGTAGGTTAAAAATGTAATTACGGATGACATAAAGAAGTGCGAACTCATAGAAGCCTTAATAGGAATATCTCTAGAGTTCATATAAAAAATTGATGATGCCAAACTAATCTTTTAGGATGTTAAAAACTAGATTATAAGATAATTTAAAATGAAGAAGTGTATGGTTTAGATAATATAAATTTGAAATAAATTCATCAAAAAAATGGAGAGTTAGTATGGGACTATGATCGCATGTTCTCTAATGTAATAAACATATTATATTTTGTATTTCAAGATACATATAATTCTATATGCTTTGTATAAGGTTTATGATGTTTAATTATATTTTTCATTTCTGAAACCCAGTTCACATGCAAGGTGGGTGCTAGATCAATTGTGCTTTGGGTAGAACATATAGAAGGTTATGGGGAAAAATTATTATCTACTATGAAAGTTATCACAATGTTAGATGTTATTTTGAATAATATGGATGAAATTCATGAAATTAAAATGCCCAAACTAGGATTTTGGTGTATCAAGTGTGAAAAATAGGGGCACCACATGAATGACTAACAAAAATTCAAAATAAATTTCTATGAGATATATGAATTAGTAAGACATTCAACTGTAAAATGTCATCTCTTAAAATGATATAACAAAAAATCATATAGTCCATACTTCAATTTATATAAGTCACACAATCATGATTATAAAAATTATATAGATCTCAAACAATTAAATGAATACATCATAAACATTGTCTTTGCAGTAGCTATGCTATAGATCCCTATTATGAAACTTAAGATTCAAATCCCAAACTTAAAAATGACCATTGTGACTCATTACCAGCTTTAAGGTTTAGTAGGATGGACATTCTAGTATCTATAGTACTAGATAAGATGGAATTTGTCATCTCCTTAATATCAATAGTCATGGAACATTGAATTTACCCAATAATAACTAGCAGGATAGAACCCATTTTCTCCCCAAGGGCCATATGGGGGATATTATAGTCAACAAAGATAGGGTGGGGGTTCAACAAAGTGGCATGGAGGATATGATGGTAAAAAATAATAAGATTTGGGATTTTAAAAAAGACAAGGAGGATATAAAGGTGGGTACCTAGGTGGATACCAAGGAAGTAATCACAAACCAAATGAGAGACATGATCAACAATTGATTATCTATTATCTATGTGGAGAATACAACCACATTGCATGAAATTTCTCAACCAATATGAAAATACAGGTCTATTATGCATATTATATATTTCTAGGACAATATCATAGATAATATTGTCATGTGTTATAAAAATAAATAAATGAAAAATTAGTGTGAAATGTTAACATGGATAATTTTCAACCAAGGGATCCTACAAACATAAAAGTAGTCACTCAGCACCAACATGCATAATAAATATTACCGCCGTTGGATATGGTATAACATAAACAAATTCAAAAGGTGAAATAGGATAAATAGGATAAATTTCATGTTTCTATATGATAAAAACATATGAGATATAAGGCATCCTAGATATCATATAATATATAATGCTAGACTATGTATGAGAGTGATGTTATAGTCTTTGATGCACAAATGTATTTTTAAATTGTGCACATTATGAGGTAAGATGAAGTGGTTACTATTTTTACAAATCTACTCAAGTTGGTAAGCACTCTGCTAAATGATAATATCTTATGGAATATCACAAATATCATGCATAATTTGTTAGAGTGTGCATATAAAGGGTAAACTTGAAATGATGAGGTGGTATGGTATGTAAATAGAAAGAAACCATGGGACACATAATATTGAATGGATATCAATTTTTTGGCATCTAAGGTGCAATATATTATATTAACATTTTGAATTATAGTAGATATGATCCCCTAGTAAACATGTGAAGCCATTGGATGAATTTCTCTTAGTTATAACTAAGTTATGTTGAGTAGCACAGATTAAGGAAGGGTAGAAATAATTGGGTGACTATAAGATGTAGAAATCAAAGTTGTTAATATAATTATATGAGGTGATTTCAAATTCATAGATATGAATAACTATGAAATGCACTACCCTATTTTGATCGATAAGAAGTGGGTATATGATGGGTAGATGACCATCAACATAGTGAATAGTTAGTTAGAAGTGCACCAAGTGGATAATATTATTATCATACATTTGAATAAAGCTGAAATCAAGATTTATATCATTCCTTAAGAACATAACTCACCTTATGGATATGAGGACAAAAATTGGTTTAAATTTGATGCATTTATTAAGCATAACACACTGCAAGTGACATAATTAAACATTATCCATCCAAAGAAAACCATTTCAGTCATTGTAAAAAAAGAATATCCTTTAACTAGACCTATGATAATAAAAGAGTAAGTTACATAGTTATAGATACAAGAGTAAAAGTATCCATTTATATGATCACCAACAAGGTTTGAAGTATATTTGATATACCAAGTGGATGCGACAAACATGGATTACACCAAGCTAACTCAGGAAGGTGTTATACCATGGAAGTTAAATCTTCTTTGAGTGGGGATTTAGATAGATACCCATATGCTGAATTGGGTAAGAGGAGACCATGAGGTGAGACCAATGAGAATGGTTTTCACTAGAGAGAAATAATATAACTCAACACTTTGAAACCAAGGACTTGGGATAATTTATTTCCAAATTAAATAAACATCTTCCAATTAAATATCAATGATTTGTTGCATTGAATTATGACCTTAAGGCACTATTATGATTAGCAGTACACAAGTCAAATTAATTACACTGGGAAGATGCCTGAGAATTTTTATGAGCTTAATTTCAAATAACACACACAATCATGAATCAATGTTCATTTTTATTGGAATGACAATGTCTTGAAATTCATATTCATAAATGCATTGATGTATGGTCTTTATAGGGTGTATAACCCATATATTAGGTGCATATATTAAAGAATAATTTAGTACCTCTTCCAATAATGTGGTATATGCACTAGGAATGTAGGTAGGAAACTAAAAATTATTCAAACATTTAGCATGGTTTTCTTCATGACCTTGTATTTGAGAATGAGAATCCCCTAGTATAGAATGATCTTCAAAAGTTGAAAATTTTCTTATGTCATGGCCGAGAAGAAGATCTAAATGTGATGAACTCATCTTCGTAAGAAGAAGTAGATAGATATTTGAATATAGATATCATAAATTATAAGGATAATAAGTATAAAGAGTAGTCTTTAGTGAAACTTTACAATAGAATCATGGAAAACAAAGAATAGTGATGTTGAGCCTAGGCCTACAAACACTCCTCTTTTATAACCTAACTTTGATATATGTTCTCAATATAATATGAATTTTGACTTCATTTTCTTTATCTCTATCTTGAATAAACCTTATTCCCAATATATATCTCTACTTCATTGTCCTTTGTATTACATCTTCATCATCCAAAAACAAGCCTCTCATCTTTTGTACTCTTATCCTTTCTTTAGCTTATCTCTCTTTGTCTACATTCTTGTTAAATTTTGATTTCAATGAGACTCATAAATATCTTCCTTGCATATATTTATTATCTATATTCTTGATATATCAAATATCTAATTTCTCTAGACTCTCTTCCTTCATGGAAATCTCCACTCTTTCAAACACATATTTCCTAGATTAATTCTCTTTTGCATAGTTCCATCTTGTCTATTTTACTAGTTTCATAGGCCTATACATGGTTCTAGGCTTATTAATTCTACCCTTAGACCATTCTAGCATTCAATTTTATGCCTTATAGCTCTTTTGAATCATCCAACCAATATACCCAATCTCTGATAAATAAGCCTCTAACAATCTATACCTTCTTCTTTTAGGCCACTTGGCTTGTAGCCCTATTTTTATATAAACCTCCTAGGTTTAATTAATTTGATCAATTTATAAAAAACATAACACCACTTCCAATCAGATTTTATCCCCTTTCAGTTACCTACAATGTTGTTTGGCTCAAATCTCAATAAAAGTATCATTTTTCTGACATCATCCTAAGCAATTAAGTCTTCTAAGCATGATATTAAGATTCAGTTTGAGAAACCATATCGTACAGTTAAGTAAAAATCACAAACCTCCATAATATTATAGTAAAAATTAAAACACAATAGATGAAATTTTTTTATTAAATTTCATTGGAGAAAACTCAAGTTATTTAACTTGTCATTTCAAAACCCTAGATCAACATTACTCAGGCCTGCACAAAGCTGAGGACCTATAAAATAGGCCAAAATGAGTTCCAAGAAATCCCAATCACTTATAAAACTTGGATTAGGACTATATAATCTTCCCTGATCTTTCAAAACAATTATATATGTATGAAAAATCATAATACACCTCCAAGAATTAAGAATACAAAATTCTAAGGATACCCTATATGATTGTGTTGGTGATAATGAAGGTCTGAGATGAATATTTTCACTTGTGAGTGGATAGGAAATTATTAGGAATATGGAATATAGAGAAATATTAATTAAATAAATACATAAATAAAATTTAAATAACACAACACAAGAGAAACATATATGTAATGTGGTTCACCCAAAATGGGCTATGTCCACATAGAAACATCCACTTCTCTTATTTAATCCAATAAATGAAGGGATAAACCTGAAATACATCCATTAAAATGTCCTCTTCAGTCATACACAATGTTATCTCATTATTACAATACCCTCATATCAAGGGAGGGTTATGTATTAGGTCAAAAATGCACCAACATAATTTCTATTGCTAAATTTGTGACCTAATAGTGAACTGGGCATTATAATAAGATCATGCTCCACCATCCAAAAAGGATATTTTAGGGTCTATGATCATTTATTTAAATTATTATAATCATATTCAATTCTTTAACAATTTGTGTATCATTTATATCAAACCATTTATAGAATTTCGGTGTTTTTCTTTATTATATTAGGTGACAGGGCTCTTCAAGCTTGTACTGAAAGCTCATAGTCTGTAACTTTAAAAAAAAACTTTACCTTGACTAAGAAAATAAAAATTAAAAGTATGATCACTCTCCAATAATCATTGATCAAATATTTGAATGATCCTATAAGAAGACCTTGTTCTACTCTTCCATACTATGTTCACAATAGAATTGTCCCCATGTATTGTATTCTAGACTAGAGATCAACACAAGAATATGTTTCTTAAAAGAAGAGTCAAAACATACACATGGTCAAATTAAAAATAAAATTCATTCAAAATAATTACCCTCTCTCTCAAGGATATTTAATCTTTTTAATCCCAGTTATACACTAGCAGAGTTGTTTTAGTTTCAGACATGTTGTGTATGACAACTTATAACCACAAGGAAGCAAAACTATGCAATTCATCAACATAAAATGATAGATATAAAATTATTCATATTATTTAAACTTGGTTATTCCCCAAAATGGCATAAAAATCTCACTTTTATTCATTCATGAATAAAAAACTACACAATACATTCATAACAAAGGCAAAGTTCTTGATACAAGTCTTAGTCCTTTCTTCTTTCCAACTCTATCTCCTCGAAGGAATAATGATCTCTTCCTATCCTTTACTATATACACACTCATTATAAATTTTAATAACATGCTTACATTCATGAATAACATTATATTATTGTTAACTACCTCTCAAGATGTTAATTCCACGTAGAAGGTCATTTAGACCATGTTCTTGATTTTGCCTTCTAAAGGATTACATGGGTTTTTTTATGAATTGCATGTCCAAGACACTTTCTAAACTCTTATAGGACCTTATAGATCCATTACAATAATTAACCATCAGTAACTTATCACTCAAGGCCTCTAAATCCATTATTACATATTCAAAGATTTGAAATATCCTTTTTGGTGGGAAAACAAACTTAGACAAATAGACACTATTATAAATGACCTTATTCACTCTAAATCATTCTATTGGATCTTATAAGACCCTTAAACTCACATAATATCATACATGGTCATTTAAGCACACTCAACCTTCATTTCTACCTATGCTCTAGTGATGATCCTACATCAAATAGATAAACTCCAATAATAACGATAAGGACTTAGACTTGAAGGGTTTCTTTGAATCTAAGCCAGAAGTAGAGAAACCAAAATACTAAATCATAGAATAGACTAAATATGCATAGATGTGAAATTTAAACATTCAAGAACAATAAGGGAAGATGACACTAATAATCTATGCCAAGTGGTTCCAACAAGATATATCAAGTCACATTAAACAAATTGGTAGGGAACATTAGTACCAAGGATGCACCAAAGCTTGAAACTTTGGGTGACTATTGGACACAATAAGATATATGGTAAGGATTATAATTTCTGCAAGATTACCAATATGTGTTCCAAAAAAACTTTTTATAAGTGGAGGGGGTTAGATCCTTCACTAGGATAAATGCACATATAACTCAAGGAATGTGCACAAACTATTAATAAACCTCCATACATGTTAAATCCTAACATGAAACTTAAAGTTAAAGCTGATATTGATTGCGTAAAAGAAGTAGGGATTATCTATTTGGTATAGAATGTAAAATGGGTAAGTCCAATGGTGGTGTCAAATAAAATTTAATGGAAATCAAAATATGTGAGGACTACAGGGCATTGAATGATGTTTACGTAAATGAACCATTCCAAATTCCATTTATAGATGAAATTTTGGAGTCAATTACAGGGCACACAATCTATTCATTATATATGGATTCAATGGCTATCACCAGATACCTATCAGAACTAATGATCAGGGTAATACCACATTTGTAATGGAATGGATCTCCTTTGCATACAAAGTAATGCCTTTTGGTCTCAAGAATTCTCCTAATATTTTAGTTAAGGTTATGTTCACTATGTTCAAACATTTCATCCAGGACTTTGTGGAATTCTATCTTGATGATTGGGTTGTATTCTCTTAGTTAAACTAACACTTATCTAAGTTGTTACTCATGTTATAATGATGTCATGCTTTGTGTATTTCAATGAATTTGGAAAAATGTTTGTTCTTTACATTATTTGGTGTTCTCTTGTGCCACATAGTGTGTTGTGATGGGATTTTAGTTGATGAATCTAAGATCTTAGTAATTATAAGTATACCACCTCCGACAAGCTCTAACAAAGTGATATATTTCATATGATGTACAAACTATTATCATAAGTTCATAAAAGGGTTTGTAACTATATCTATAATATTATAAATATTATTATGCAAATATACAATGTTTGAATGGACTAATGTTTTTTATACATATTTTTGAGATTTGAAATAAAGGTTGGTAATAACTCCCATATTGGTGTTCCTTGATAAAGTAATATATTTCATGTGCACATTGACACTTCAAGAACCACAATAAAAGTTATTTTGGCTCAGCAAGGAGATAGAGGTTTGGATCACCCCATTCACTTCACAAGTAAAAAATTATCATAACTAAGAATAATTATTTTATAAAGGAGAAAGCAGACCTGAGTATGGTGTTTGTGCTTCAAAAATTTAGTCACTATCTATCAACAACACCATTTGAATTCTTTACAACCCACCAAGCTTTGCAATACTTGGTGAATAAGCCTATGTTAGGTAGAAGGATATTTAGGTGGTGGATGTTATTCCAAGAATTCTAGTTTAATACCAATGTGAAAATTGGAAGTGAAAATGTGGGACCAAATCATCTTAACCAAATTAGGAATGGCAAGGAGATAGAATAATTAAAAAATGAGTCACTTGATGCACACATATTCAAATTTAATGCGATTCTAAAAACTCTAGAGGACATAGCCAATTTCCTAGAATAAGGAGTATTTATTGCACATTATATTGAAAAATATAAAAAATTATTAATCACATGACTCATACCTTTCTTTATTATCAAAGGATTTCTCTAAATTATGGGTAAGGATGATGTGTTATGTAGTGTAGCCTTTAAACATGAGCGACCATAATTGTCGGAAGAAACATACCATGTAATTGCAAGAGGATAATTCAAAGGCAAAGTGAATATGAGGAAGATATTAAATAGTGTCATATGGTGGCCTAACTTATTCTTTAATGTGCACAAAGTTTCAAACAACCAAAAAAATTATTAAAGAATAAGAAGGCCAAATCAAATTGATGTAATGCCTTTGAATCTAATGTTAGAAATGTAACCTTTTGAGCAAAGAGGAATTAAAATTTTATGATCTATTAATCTATAAATAAAATTTAGTCATAGAAGATATATAATTAAAATAATGGATTAATTCAAAAAATGGGTAGAAGATATTGTAACACAATTTGTAACACGAGACACAACCAAGTTTTTGTATGAGAACATCATTTCCATGTTTGGATGTTTAGTGAATTTGGTTAGCAATAGATGAAGACACTTCCTGAATAGTACTATCAATACCCTAATATGACATCTCACCATAAAATAAAAACATATCATCCTCAAGCTAATGGAGTATTTGAGTAGATGCTTTAAAAAATATGCAATGTGTATAGAGATGATTTGGAGGATTAAATTCTTTTGATTCTATGGGAATATAAGAATAATTATAAGCATGTGATAAGTTTCACTCATCTCCATTTGGTATATGTAATAAAATGAGTTATTCCTATGGAACATATAGTTCCAAGTCCATGAATTGATTTCATAATATGGCTAGGATATCAGGATTCACTTCAAGAAATGTTGTTAGATCTAACCTTCATGGAAGAAACTTAACAAAGAGCAAGTTGGACATAAGAAATAAATAATAAAAGTTAAAAATCATGGTATGATCATAATATATGGTCCAAAGAGTTTTATCAAGAGTATAAAATGTTAATATATAATAAGATATTTCTAGCACACCCAGGTAAACTACACATTCAATGGAAATGACCATATGTCATCCACGAAGTATTGTAACAAGGAAAAATACTACTAAGGGAACTTAAAGGAATCATTCTTGTGGGTCATGTAAATGGTTGTAGGCTTAAGAATTACCACCAATGATATCTATGAATCTCATGCTTAAAATTAAGTGTGTGCTAAGTAGCACCATGTAGTTAGGGTTTTTGTTTCCTTTAACATTTTGTCAATCTTTTTTTATGTTTTTAGTGTAGCTATATATAATTCAATATCTACATCATAGGATATTAGGGAAAAAATTAAAATTTAATGTCATAGAGTATCAAAGGAAAAAATGACAACAATGAAGGAACAATATGAAGAGAAGTCAACATGAGATTAACATGGGATAAATGAGATAATTTTGGGAATGAAGCGGTGATAAAATGGGTACAAAGGACATGTAAAAAATGATCACTCAAAAATATGTCAATGAAAAATTACTTAAAATATCACATCTTTTCCAAAGTAGATCGGTATCTTAGGATCAACTAATGTGCAATAAAGGAAAATCATTATAGAAGAAAATACATCACATCACATCAAATAATGTCAAAAACTAAAAAATAAAACCTATACAGGGAAGTGCCAAGATCACATCACAATAACTAATAACATTCAAATCAAGATCATAAATTCATGAAGACAAGTCAAAATTATTGAGTGAAGTGAGGGAAACTTATATAAAAAAGGGAATATAGAGTGAAATTCCATTATAACATTTTGAAAGTAAGATCCATATGTGATTTGAGCATAATTCATTCAATTGAGCATAATATTTTCAAGAACACAAGTTTGAGTTGCATCCATTTGCCAAGAGCCTACCAAATAAAAACAATGGATTGATCACAACTTTTGATTCCATTGATAGATGCACAAAAAGAAGAAATTTGGATTGGTATCACACTAAGGCAAACATGATACAACAATCTAAATTTGTTTTATTTTATTGATGTGTTACAAACCAAATATTTTAACACATATCAAACCACATCAATATAACTGGGAGCTTTATCTCTTCAACACACTCTATGAGGAACGAATGCATAGTGGCTCATAAAGCTCTCAAAATTTGGATAATTAGACAAATTAAAGATTGATTTTTTAAGTTAGTGCAATAAATGCACATTCCATTTATGCAAGTATGTGAACATATTCATTAACATGTCAATAATGGCAAAGGCAACAAGACTTCCAACCTGAGGTGAATCCCTCCTGCCATACAAAACCAAGGCCCCTCCCATTCACTTAGATACTAAAGATAAGTATGTTATGGAATCTGAAGGGATCCCTATTGAATCATTCAATGATGTTATGGTGTGAGTATTATCTTAATTTATTACCAAGCACTTATGAAAGACTACCAAAAGTGTGAGGTAGGATACCAAAGGGGTCATTGATATTACATATGAAATGGTTAGATAGAATGAAAAATTCAACTAGATTGATTTTTTAGTCTTTAAATACCTCATAAAATTTTAAAATGTCATCGATGGCATGTGAAAATTCTTTCGATACTAGTTCCTAATATTAATCCTTGATTTTCCATAATGGAAGTTTCTTGACAACCTTATAGCACCTAATGTTTATTTTGAGTCTACGACCACCTTCACCAACATTACATGGACACATATAGGTTAGTATTATAAGAATTTGGGATGGTTTAATACATGGTGGGTGGAAGTTCAAGGTCTTATTATTTATCACCCTCACATGCCTAAAAACATTAGAAAATACCTAGGATAACATGTAGCCAGTATGAAGCAACATGATGGAACTCAAATCAGAGTCCATGAAGTTTTCCAAGGAAAAAATCTCTTTGTTTCCCTTTTTCATCACCATGTTAGATACATAGATAGAATTCCTACAAAAAAAGTCCTAGTTTCCAGAGCTGTTCAACCACTATTATCTATTCCTTTGAGTGTGAAATAACCATTACCAAAATAGCATTTGATGTATCCATAAGTCAAAGTGTAGGCACCTCCATATAAAAATAGTGGCCCCATCAAATAATGTCAAGGGGAAAATAAATGTGCCAATGTAGAGGACAATACCACCTCCTTCATCAAATAATAATATTCATGAAACCAACCCTTGGATCGGTGACACAAATTTCCCCACCTTATTATATAATATGACCTTGAACAACTTGGCATCACTAAGGAATAATTTTCAAAGTATATGTTGGAAGATATAAGCACAAAGCTATAGAGGAGGAAGAGGAAAACAAATTCTTTTCAAAAGTAGTGTGCGCTTGTAAAGTGATTTAAAACACCCTATGAATTATAATGGTTTTTATACCCACATCTCTAATTTCAATCATATTAAACACTATCATAAAGGAAGAAGATAGAAAACATTGAATGAAATCCATCTTCTAAACCACAACGAGCAAAGAATCATCTACATGACAAGGTGCATGGCCAAAAATAGAGGCAACATAAGCCATAAAATGATAAATTATCCCTAAACATACGCTTGTGTACCTTAATCACAGATAATGACAAAGAATTCTCCCTCCATTTCCAAACACATGGGCTCATATTTTGTACCAAATGTGTTGGAGGAGATTAAGTTTGAAGAAGAACAAGATGCAGAGTTATAACCTGTTGTGATGGTCTATATCTATAAGCACTTAAAGAAGGTTCTTGTCCCACCTACCTAAATTAAGGCATTAATAATCTATCACACATTGATAACATATTTTTTGTTGCTTTCACAACATGCCTTAATTCTTCCAAGAATAAGGGAATCTCTCTTTTTTGCCATTTTGATCTACTATTACTTAAACTCACTATTTTTTGGTTTCATCAACAAAAGTTACCTTAGTGGACTATATAGATTTGCATGTTGAATCTAGACTTGAAACCATCACCATTAGAAGTACCACTTCTATGTGAGTCATCTTTTTACTTTACACTTAGTGTAAAAGTGGAGTTATGACCTCACAATTTGCATTTGAAGCCTGGTTCTCTTAGCTCTCCCAACTCTCTTAACCTACTCTAGGGGGTCATCTTGATATCATAACCTTTGGGTTCTTGAATCTTATCCCATTATGATTACCAAGTCTGAATGATACAGTTTCATATATATCACTTAGCCCTACAACAAAGTTTTCATGCACTTCCCCTCATGTGACATTATCGCCTACCTGATCTCTTAATGACCTACATCTAATTAGGGTTCTCACTTTTATTCCATGATTATTGGACCTTCAAAACCCATCCCATTCTATCCATCTCACTCATGTGGATAAGTTTCATGTTTTACTCTTTGAGATAAAAATCAATTTCAGGACATTATCCCACTTGTTAGGTCTCTCGTATAGGCCTTCTCAAGCTTACCTAGGTCTATTAGTTTTCCTTGATGGGTCATCATGGGTTATATGCCATATCAACATTAAAAACATACTCCATCACCTTCACTAAGATCATTCTAGAAATTTTGGTATTCATCACTTCTCCTAGAAACAACTCCTTGGTCCTCATTTTGTACTCATAAAATATTGTTGGTCTTTAGGAAAAAATACTTGTAATATTCCCCATTTTGGTCTGTTGATTTCAAATCTACTCCCTAATTGTAATCGGGCCTTTTGTAAATGAATTTTTCTAAGTTTAAAATTTTTAGGTCCATAGACCTAATTGAGATTATAAAGCCTGAATAGGTCTTCAAGAATGTTTTCATTGAATTCCTTTGTTGATTGGGAAAAGAGTCCCAATTTGGTCTTTACTTCATGAGTTGTTTGTTTTTAGTTCTATTTAGGATTTTGAGCCTGACTAGTTCTTTGACCTTCCCATCAATATTTCTACATTATTTTTCCTCGCATGAATTTTATAGTTATAATCAAGGTGGAAGTCTCGATTAGGTCAAGATTATCCACCCCATCGTATGCTTTTGATAATTGAGGGCTAGGCCTTGACTAGGTCATCAAGGATCCTAAGCCCCTGTCCCTCTATTAGTTATGGGGAAAACCCTAACTAGGTCAGTGGTTTTTCCCCCCACCATGAGCTTACATTTTAAGGGATTTTAAGCCCTAAAACAACATAAATAAATCATTCTAACCAGGGTTTTTTACCCCAATTCCCCATAACAATATTCCATTAGGTCTTTAGACCTTGAAAATATTGAATATAATAGTGACATTCATTTAAAAATCCCTAGGGTTCTAATCAGGGTTTCAAGACCCGATTAGGTCTTGGGCCCCCTCCAACATGATTTTCAAAATCCTCACAAAAAGGCTTAAGTTATAATCTATAAAATCGAAAGAGATTAGGTTAGAAATAAATTTTAAAGTGCCCCTTAGTTATATTCAGGATTTCAAATCTCGATTAAAAATAGAAGGCTAAAATTTAAAAAACTAACCTAACAACGTAACCCTACCTACTAGAAAAACTTATAATAGGTCTGTTTGGGACCTTTTTATCATGTTGATGGTTTTTTGATGATATTAGTTGATCCAGGTGTCAAAAATCAAAACCATTCACATTGTTGGAAAGCTAGTTCTAACCTAGATGCAATGGTGCCTTTAATTTTGCATGTTTCCCCTAGTTTAAATATTGTTCACATTTTAGTATCCAATTTAATATTCCTTTATTTTAATTGCATGCTATAACTTATGTTTGGGTATCGTTTCATGGGATGAATAGTGAAAGTGGAAAATTTGGAAGATGGAGGAGGTAGATGAGGAATTAATGATGGTGGTTGAAGCTTTTTGAGGTAAATTCCTTCCCCATAGAATACCAAGTTCTATATATTACTTCATTTTTACATTCAAAGGGTTGGATTTTTCTCTACACACAAGAGATTTAGCCAACCCCTTTTTATTTTTATGCAATTTTTCCTGCTTTATAGCTTAATCTCTCCCTCAACTCCTCCCCTACCATTATGGTAGTGAAATTTTGAGGGAATATTTGTAATGGACTCCAACTCCTCGCTTACTGTTATGGTAGTGAATTTTAAAGATAATATTGGTAATGGACTCCAATATAATTATTAAAATGATGGATTTTTTTATTAATTGAAGACTTGAGACTGTTTTACTACCATTAAGGTATGCATATGATGGTGGTTGCTATTATTTCCTTATTTTGATCCCCCCAGAAGCTTGTATTAGCTCTAAATTCAATTATGCATTTGTTGGTTGATTTAGAAGCTAATTTATGGATTCATTATGATCATTATCTCAAATTTTCTATATTATTGTAGGTTATTATTTATCTCCTTTTCCCTTGTCTTTTATCACTTATTTTGTCAGTGTATAACTAGGTTTGAGAGTAATATATGCCTGCATGAATATCAATCTTATTAATATATTTATGCATTGTCCTTTTGGTAATGTTGAATAATTTTAATCAATAGAATGAATGAAAAATTAGATGTAAACACACTTAAACAAAACCCTACATATGTTGATTTCAAAACTAGAAAATACTTAAATGAATGCTAGTTTATCTATTTTCAACACGTATACAAAACTTAATCAGAAAAAATAATAAACCAACATTATTATTTTACATATTCCAAGTACCCAGAACATGTTGAAACACATGTTTAGATTTTAGGATTGGTAGAACCAGCAAAGGCCCCTTGAATAGAATGATCAAAATGAGCCATTAAGTGAAGATCAGTGCACCTAGACCAGGTAGATACAAACTTTGGGGAGATTCCATAGATTCTCCTTTCAAGAGAGGTGAGTCACAAAATGAGCCTAGAATGTTGGTACATGCCAAAATAAATGCCAACAAAATTAACACTAGAAGGAGGGCTTGAAATGAAATATTTTAGGAATAACCATGATTTTAACTTATCTCCCTCTCCTTTACACTTCTCCCATCCCATTGCATGCTTAAAATGCACATCAAAATAAATGGTACTATAAAGAGGGTCTTTAATGCTTGAACGTAAACTAAATTTTTAGAAGAAAACTAAAAACTTAAACAATTTAGAGCATTTCCCAAATAAATTTCCACGTTCTAAAATTAGAAAAGTAAAATTTAGACCCACCTATGGATTTTGCCTAGATAGGTGGAAGTGGTTACCTTATGAACATTCCAAATCCTGTTCATGATTTACCCAAAGATCTCAATGGATTCTATCAAAAATACACACATGGTAGGATTCGGTGGAAAATGAAAACATTTAGGAAACTCAAGGATGCCATAATTAGGACTCAAATCCAACACGAAGATATTCCCTATCATTTATTTCCTTGTTCTTTAGATAAGGAAGTATATAGCTAGGACCTCAAGTTACTAAATGGATGTATCACTTCATGGGAAATCTTCAAAACATTATTTATCAACATTTTAGTGTTCCCATTCACCATCCTACCATATACTACCAAATTTCTACAACCCATAGGGAGCCTAATGAATCCATTAGCTCATTCAACATTCACTTTCATGAGTTATACAAGAGGTTGAAAGACACATTATTGTAAATAGAAGTGGTGGCTATTGAAGTTTATCTCAAAATGTTAGATCCCCTAATTGATATGTTCATTCAGAGTACTCTATCCACTCTCACATCTTTGACATTGACTTACCAAAAGGCTTTCACAATTGAATAACAATCAATGTCACATCACTATTATGTAGATCTATTTTATACACTTGGCCTGTTGGGTGTTTACACCCAAAACCCTTTGATTTACCTGACTATAAATCAGCCCATTGGCCAACATGCATCTTATAATAAAGCATTGCCTCAAGCATACAATCAATCAAACTTACCCATAACAAACAAAACTATGTTTTTGATTTTAATACATACATTTATGATAATTGCTCATGTGAACAACAAGAAATTTTTCTTTGATTTAGTGATCAAGCATATTTTGGTGCTTTTGATAATCCAATGCCACTTTTTGTAGGATATTACCAACAAGAAATGCCTAAAATGGCTATGAGACCACACTTCAATTTTGACAATTTGACATCTAGGGATATGGAAATGAAATAAGTGTTGAAACAATTCTATTGACTAAAAGTGTACCATTCTATAAGCATGAACTGGTCTCTAAGACCAGTGATGAGGATGAGTCTAATGGCAAAGACGAAATAGCTATTTCAAGAAACATACTAGCTAAAAATTAGAATATAAGTAATTTGCCCACATAAAAAGAACTAGACATCTCTTGAAATCAGTTAAATTAAGAATTAGAAGAGTTGGATCAGTTAGAGGAAGAGGATGCATGCTATAGAAATGAGACATTCATGCCATATATCGATGTTTTTACACTTGGTAATTTGATTCAAGATGATAAACAACTCATTTTCAGTAGTGGAAAACCCATATTGTCATTAGAGATGAATGAAATGGATGAAAACAATAATGAAATAGGTTGTCTGCAAGGTGAATTGAAATATTTCAAAATGGCATATCTCTCACCTCTAGACAACCCTACCTTTGATATGACTAGCCTAGAATTGAATGATGAAGTAATGAGAGTCCATTACCTTAAATAGCACTGCCTGTACATTACCGATGATAGGTGGAAATAAGAATAAAATTAGGTTGTTGACCCTATAATTGAAAAGTTAGATCACTTGGAGTAGCCTACAAATTAGGATTACAAGATTCCCATAACCTTTGTAGTACAAGAGGTAGCCAAGATATAAAGGCATGATTATGAGCATGGATTCCATAATAATGAAAATTTGAGAGCAATGAAAGTTAGAGTTGAGAATAGCCTTATCTAATTCAAAACTCCACATATGTCCACCATCGATGACAAGTCTAGAAGATAACTCACATGGGAAGAATCACGTCTATGCCTTATGGATGATGAAGATAGAAAAAATAATGCTGCCTAAGAATTCATACTACTCAAAGAGAATCCAATCATTGATTTAATGATGGGTTGAGACAATAAGGAACCTATCTCTATTAGGTTGGGTACATAAGTCATTGTGTTATGTGTTGATACCAACCCATAATCCTCACCACAATTCAATGTATGGGTAGAAGTATGGATCCAATCTTATCTCAATTTATTTTTACAAATTAACTATAAGTATGAAGTTGAATTAAATAATCATAATTTTCTTAAGTTGCATGAAAACAATGTAGATAGGACTCTTTGGGATAGGGTTCATGAGTGTAGAGGTTAGTATAGGCACAAGTACTTACCATCCCCTTGGTAATATCTCTACTAATCTTCTCAAATTTATAAATGTGAATGTGTTTCATATCACGTGTCTAACTAGTGAGGATGTCTTATTATATGTCGATAGGCATTTTTACCATTCTTGCTTCTAGGCATGATTAGCTTGAAAAGTTCATGTAAATATTTTTTATTTCCCTTTCCTGCTTTGTTCTTGATTTTGTTCCTATTTTTTTGTTAGTGTGGCTTGATTTTCTTTATTTTATCTCTTTTCATTATTAGTATAGCTTGGTTACATCTCTTTGTGGCCTGATTCACCTATTTTTCCCTATAGGATCCCATATTGGTCAAAATAATGAAGAACTGAAGGCATGCACATTAGTAGACCGAGTGATGATTTGATGCATAAGTGCTTCGAGTAGTTTATGGACTTAGATTATAATTTTAATTAGCTTAAAATTTATAGATATCATGTGTGTTTTAAATTTGAGACATTCTCTCAAATCCAAGTACAAAATTCACATCTAAAACATTTTTGGGTTTACTTGGATGAACTTGCTACAATGAAGGTCTAGGGTGAAAAAATTATATTCCTACATTTTAATCTTTATAGTGGTTTACAACCCAAAATTAAAATTCTAAGCAAGAGAGAGAGAAAAGATAAATAAAGACAAGAAATAAAATAAAATGATTGATTTAAAAAAAACTAGATTTTAGGTGATTCAAGAAACTCCACCATGGTCTTTCTTACCTAGTTGGTAGTGGAGCAAGGATTAGAGTGGGATCATAGGCAACTCCATCATAGTTATAGATGTCTGTTAGGTAGTAGAACAATGTCTAGGCAAGTGTTCACAAGGTAGTATTCTCTATCCCGATGATTGGATCTATAGTAACTAATCCTTGTAAGTTCCAAGAGGTGTTATATTAACTCATTAGCACACACCTAGTTAATGAGAATGTATAATTTGGTCTTCTAGTCACTCTTATCTTCTCCTCTCTTTAATCCATTCACTTTAATATAACTAGGGAGGGGTAGATTAGTAGCATAAATTTTAGAATAGTGAATAGTAAGGAATATTAGTTTAATACCACATGCATATGAATAAAGAGTTGGGTAGAATAGAAATAGTATAAATAAAGAGGCATAGGCCATTTTAATACATCCAAACTAAATATAAATCAATTAGAGCATTGATTTGATAAGGAGGTAGCCTCCTCAAAGTGGAAAATGATTATGGAGTTATTTATTCCCACCAAAAAATAATATTATATTAATATAATCAATATTTTGTGTATTAGTTGTTTATAAGTTATTAAAATTTGGTATCATATCTCTTTCTAGGGTCATTTCCTTATATTTTTTCTATTTTAGTAGGCGATTGTACAAGTATGGGGTTATAATTTTATTCACCGTATGCTCTCACCTTGTCTTCAGGATCCTAGTGATCAAAAAGCGGATAAAACTTCTGTTGGAGAGAACATTTTTTAAGAATTTAATTTTAAGATTGGAATTCATTGTAAACATATAGGTATTATGGTGAGTATTTTTATTTTATGCTCATTCTAGAGTTTCATGGAGAAAGTCTAAGTTCTCCATGATTTCATTTTTTACATCAACAAACCTGACTATTCTTTTGTATACAACTGTACAATAGTCAATAATCATGCTGAACCATTTTTTAATTGTGTGTGACTTGGTGTCAAATTTATAGAACATTTTGATATTTTGATTTTGATTTAGTATATTAGAATTTATTTTAGTTTTACTAACTTTTATTTGTAATACAAAAAAAACAAAACCCAACTATTCTTCTACATGTTGCTCTTAAACAGGAAACAATTACACTAAAAAATTTATGGGTTTTGTGCTCCTATGTTTTATATTTACATAAAAGTTTTAATTTTTATTAAGTATTTTATAAATTATCATAGTTTTACTAACTTTTATTTGTAAGAAAAAATAAAATAAAAAAGCCAATGGAAGTCTTTGTGTTAGGATGTATTTTTGATTAAAACTGATGTTCACTGATTTGGTTCTCATGAACCTTCCCATTTTATCTAAAGTTCATATCATTAGGCCCTTGACTTAAATTCATCAAACTAGGATCATCCAATCATATCAAACAACATTTTCACAACTCACCAGTCAAATTGTACACCCATATGAAGTTTTCTTGTGACATTACTTCATTAATGGAATTAATGATGAGATCCAACCCAAGGTTGACATTTTTAGACCTCAAATAATGATGGAATTTGTAGGATTGGATAATATCTTAGATTCACACATCAACTGACAACATCTCTATACAACACCCCCTCTATAGACCACAAAAGCATTGGAGCATGCACATGTAACACTTAAGCCAACAATAAAAACACCTAAGCAGGTCACAAAAGTGCCCAAAAAATCCCCATTCGAGCTTGAGATGGCACCCAAAGCACTAGAATAATTACCAAAAGATTCCAAGAATACACTTATAGATCTTGATCAAGCACTAGAAGTACCTGAGTAGGCCATCGATGAGCCCAATCAGGTAACTAACATGCCCAAGTTGGCCACCACAACGCCTAAACAAAGAATTAAGGATTCAAATAAATTAGATAAAAATGATAAGGGGGATGACATGTATCCTAAAGTAGCTCACTGAGCTGCTTATTTTGTGCCCCCTTCTTCTATCTTTGAGGTGATGATCACCAAGCTTCAACTGCTCGACTATAACCTTCAAACAAACATGTTTCTAATTGAGGTTATTCAATACATCTATCTATGTGAACATCCATCTCATTTTCTAGTTTTTTTATTCCCACTACCATTGTAACTACTCCTATCAAAGCATAGGAAGAAAAAGTGAAAGAAAAAAAGAATGCATGGGCATGCCTCCATTTGGTCTTCAACTTATTTTCATATATATGTTTGGGTGAAATATTTTTAAGGGGGATGGAATTTAATATAAATAGGGAGGGGTAGATTAGTAGCATAAATAGTAGAATAGTGAATAGTAGTGAATAGCAAGGACTAGTAGTTTAATACAATATGCATAAGAATAAAGAGTTGGGTAGATTATAACTAGTATAAATAAAGAGTCATAGTCTATTGTATTACATCTAAGAAAATTATAAATTAATTAGATCATTTCTCTAATAAGGAGGTATCCCCCTCAAAGTGGCAAGTGATTATGGAGTTATTCCTTCCCACCAAAAAGGAATATTATATCAATATAATCAGTGTGTTGTGTATTAGTTGTTTAGAGGTTCTTAACATTCACATTCCATGTATAGTCTCATCTAGTATTATAGGTTCATATTCATGTTTCTATAGTTTTAAAATACTCAGGAATATGTACTAATAGAATTGACTTTTTTATTGCTTGTACAATACACCCTGATCATTCCAAGAATTGAGGAACCTGTCTTTTTTGCCTTTTTTCTATACTCATTCTTATGCCCACAATTCATTGGTCTTAGCACCACAAGTTTACTTATGGCAGATTTTGGTTTTTATAATGAAGTAGGACTCAAAACCATCACCATTGGAAATACCATGTATGTGTGAGTCAACTTTGTATTTTACACTTAGTGTAAAAATGGAGTTATGACCTCCTAATTTGCATTTGAAGAATATATATCTTAGCTCTCTTATCCTAATCTAGGGGTTCATCTCAATATTTGTTCCCTTTGGGATATCAAATCCTATCCCATTGTGACTACCAAGTATGAATGGTAATGTTTCATATATAACACTTAGCCCTCAAATAGAGTTTTGTTACACTTCCACTAATGTATAATTCTTGCCTACCTACTCTCTCAGTTCATTACAGTCACTTCAAGTGTTAAATTTGATTTATATTCCTATTATACCTACAAAACCCATCCCATCCTCTTCATCTCACTTGAATAAATAAGTTTCATGTTTTAATCATTGAGTGAAAACTTAGTTTGGGACACTTATCCCACTTGTCAAATATTTAGCATAGGTGTTCTTAGGTTTACCAAAGTCTCTCAATTTTTCCTAGTGGGTCATCTTGGTTTTCATGCCATCTCATCCTCTAGAACCCACTCCATCACCTTCACTGGGCTCATTCAAGCAAGTTTAGTATTTAGCACTTCTCCCAAAAATGACTCCTTGGCCCTCATTTTATATTTGTAAAATATTATTGGTGTTCATGCAAAAATACTTGTAAAATTTCCCATTTTTGTCCTCTACATTCAAATCTACACCCCCAATTATAATCAAGCCTTTTAGAAAGGATTTTTTCTATGTTTTTAAATAATTTTAGGTCCCTAGACCTAATCAAGGTTTGAAAGCTTGAATAGGTCTTGGGGAATATTTTCATTAAATTCCTTTGTTGATTGGGCTTAGAGTCCCTATTTGGTCTTTACTTAGTGATTTGTTTATTTTTGGTTCTAGTTAGGATTTTGATCTCATCTAGGTATTTGGTCTTCCCATCAAATTTTCTACATTATTTTTCCCTGCAAGGATTTTGTAGTTGTAATTAGGGTAGAAGTCTAAATTAGGTCAGGACTGTCCAACCCCTCACTTGCCTTTGATAATCAAGTGTTAAGCCCTGACTAGGTCATTGGATATCCCAATCCCCCATTATTAGTTATTCCCCCCACCTTGACTCTACATTTTGTAAGATTGAAGCCCCAAACCCCAAAAACAATTCATTAGAACTGGGATTTTATACCCCTAATTCTCCACAACACTCTTCCATTGGGTCTTTAGACCCCCAAACTCCCAACTACAAGAATGAAATTCATTTGAAAACCTTGGGGGTTCTAATCAAGGGTCCAAGACCTGATTACATTTTGGGTCCCCTCCAACACAATTTTCAAAATTCCTACCAAAAGGCTTAAGTTCTAATAAGGGAAATGGAATGAGATTAGGTCTACAAGCAAATCTAAAGTGCCCCTCAGTTCTATTCAAGTTTTCAAAACTATTTTAGAACTAGAGGGATAAAATTCAAAAAATCAACTTGAAAACATAATGTTACCTGCCAAAAAATCTTGAATAGGTCTATTTAGGACCTTTTTTTCATGCCAATGGGATTTTCATGATACCTTTTGATCCGAGTTTCAAAAATCAAAACCATTCATGTTTCTAGAAAGTTGGTTCCTACTTAGACACAACATTGCCCTTAATTTTTCCTGGTTCCTCCTAGTTCAAAACTTGTTCATATTTTAGTAGCCAATTTAGTATTCACTTATTTTAATTGCATGTTATAACTTGTGTTTTGGTCTCTTTTCAGGGGATGAATAGTGAAAGTGTCAAATTTGGGAGATGGAAGAGGTAGTTGAGGCGTAAATAGTGGTGGTTGAAGCTTTTGGATGGAAAACACTTCCCCATGGAAGACCAAGTTCTATATATTGCTTCATTTTGACATTCAAAGGGTTGGCTTTTCCTCCAGACATAAGAGATTTGACCAACCCCTTTTCATTTTCATATAACTTTTCTTGCTTTTTGTAGCTTAATCTCTCCTTCAAATCCTCCCCTGTCATTATGCTGGAGAATTTTTAAGAGAATAATTATAATGGATTCCAATGTGATTGTTAAAATGATGTGTTTTTTGATTAATTGAAGACTTGGTATTATTTGGCTACCATTTGCATGTGTATAGGGTGGTGGTTATTATTATTTCCTTATTTTACTCCCTATAAAATCTTGTAATAGCTTTAGATTCAATTGTGCATCTAATAGTTTATTTACAATTTGGTTTATGGATTCATTATGATCATTATCTCAGATCTTCTATATTATTGTAGGCTTTTATTTCTCTCATTTTCCCTTGTCTTTTATCACTTCTTTTATCAGTTACTAGCTAGTGTTTGATAGCAATATATGCTTGAATGAATATCAATCTTTATTGTTATATTTATCCATTGTGTTTTTGGTATTATTGAATAATTTTAATCAATGGAATGAATGAATAATCAACCATAAACATACTTAAACAAAACCCTACATATTTTGATTTCACAACTAGGCAATGCCTGAATGAATGCTAGTTTACCTATTTTTAACATGCATACAAAATTTCATTAGATAAAATATTAAAATGACATTTTTTTTACATTTTTAAAGTACCCAAAACCTACTAAAATGCATGTTTGAAGTTTAGGATTGGTAGAACTAGAAAAGGCCCCTTGGATTGAATGGTCATATTGAACCACTGAGTGAAGATTAGTGCACCTAGACTAGGTAGATAAAAACCTTAGGGATATTCTATAGAGTCTCCTTTCCAGAGAGGTGAGTTGTAATATGAGCCTAAAAATTTGGCACATGCCAAAATACATGTCACAAATTCTGCCTTTCCTTCCCCTCATGATTTGCCAATTCATCCATCTCCATCTCTAAATTCCACCACTTATGTAGAAGAACATAAAGCAAACGAGCATTGGTGTCTAGAGAAACCAAAGATGTAGGAGGCTATCACAATAGAAAAATAAGCTACACAGGAAAAAATAATGCAAAAGAAGGTGTAAAAGGAAGCATAAAAGAATTCAATAAAGGAGGAGAAGAGGAAGAATAAAGAAGAAGCTATTATGTTGAGAAATAAGGATGAATAAGAATAGAAACATAAGAAACAAGAAGAATAAGTTTCATAAAATAATAAAAAAGAAGAATAAACTATGAAAAAACACAAAGAATAAGTAGAGAAGGAAGCATAAGAGGTGCAATAGAAAAAGGTTGAGGTTGATACAAACCAAGGTAGGGTAAGAGTAAAATAAAGAGGTGCTATGAAAGTAAGAAGAAGAGAATAAAAAATGGTTGGGAAGATATCAAGTATGTTATGTAGAAGGTATATGAAGTAGCTAAGTCACAATTAGAGGCAGATCATACATCCAAGGATGAGAAAGAGAAAAAGAAGTAGGCTGATTTCACAACCTAGCTAAAAATAAAGTAGGATAAACATATACATACAACTAAAGCATAAAAACCATATATCATGTTTCAAGTCTCCAAATCAAACTAGGGAAGAACACAAGAATAAATCTCACATCATAGGCCAATATCCTCTCAGTGGTTATGGGATATTACATCACCATCGACATGGAGGACAACATTCATACTCTCTATGGTGTAGATCTAAAACCAACTAAGAATGGAAAAAATTGTGCCTTCTTCACTCATTATGGCCATAATGATGTGACCAAGTTTTCTATGGTAAATTAGATTTAGGAGATGCAGTGTTCCACTGATCAATCTCATAAAATCCATATGAATTAGAATAAGATGTAGCTCAAGACCACATAAATCCATCCTTGCCTCAATACGGTAAGGAAATTTATTGATGATACATGACATGCACTGGTCATTTAAGTCTTGGGCAACCAAGTCATGTATGAGGAGAATAAAATTGTATATATTCTATCCCAACTTAAAAATATATTGGATCATTGCGTAGAAGCTGCAATAGATTTAAATGCAAGGTCAAAACTTGAAGGCAGAAATAGAGGCTATATTTGATCTCCTTGGGGAATACAAGAAATTATTGGACACTATTTCACTCTAATATTGACACAAATCTAGGATCATGCTCTATTGGAAAAAAAATTGAACAACACGTGGAGAGAATTCAACCTAGATTTCACCAAGGTTGATTAGGCCAAAGCAGTAATGGGAGACCATTTGGCCACATCTAAGTAGTTGGATGTCACACTCAAGGTGTCTCTTGATTTAATAGATAATGTGATAGATAACCTACAAACATGAAAAAATAAGATGATGTCAAATACAATTTCTATCATTCAGACATAGAGTCATGATGATAGACTGGAGGAACTTGCATTAAAAATTCAATAGAAAGTATCACATATTAGGGACACCCTTACAATGATAGAAGATGAAGACATCTAGAATATAATGGTGTGCTAAGATGCATTATGCACTATGATTGATATGGTGTGGGAAGCTCTCATCGATTAGAAGATGTTCAATAAGCACTTGCCCCATTTAGATAGTTATATCACAAAAATCATTGAGGATCCCAAATTCATCCCACTAAACCAACTATAGAAAGAGATATAACAAAGGAAAGCTACTAAAGTCACACAACCAACCATCCATTCACGAAAAATGCCTCCAAAGATAGATTATTCCAATGTAACTTCATCAACAATAGCTCCAACAACACCATATTCATAGCCTCTTCCAATTTTGATAGCATAATATATGCCTCCAACTTCTCTCTAGGAATTGCGAGGTCAAAATTTTGAATATTTTTGAATTTATTTTGTAAGGAATCCATTAAACATTAGGAGCAAGGCTAGGATGGTTGAAAATTTGTAAAAGGAAACCTCCTAGTTTTCCAATATATTAAAAACCAAAAAGAGTGGTAGATTGGTGCATTAATTAGTTGAAAACCCACAAGCGCAGCTAAGCAGTGCATAAGAGGTGAAAATTGGTAAATGACACATTGAACAATTACTGCAAGCAAGTTTGTTTTACCAACCCTTCAATGCAGGTAATTGCACTAGATCCATCACAAGACAGATTTCTTGTTACTCTATCTTGAGATAAGATAACTATTTATGTCTAGGAAAGTGTTGGAATTAGACTTTGGATTGTAAAATTTCACAGTGTAGATACATGACAAGTGTGAAATGTATATCATTTTGTATAAGGTATATATTTTTGTATGTATTCAACCTAGATATGTATCCCAAAATATTGTAGAATATGAAAATACCCCTTTGAGTTAGAAAAGGAAATATAAAATATGAAGTGATAGAGCATTAGAAGTTCTATATATTATAGTGATCAATTGTAAAATAAAAGAGTTACAAAATGTTGATATTAATATAGAGATATGATGATGGGTTTTCTAAATGTATTTTTTCTTGTTTCATGTGTAGTGTATAATCTATTTTTATTATGTCTATTTAATTACATAACATGAAATACCACTCCATATAATTCAAGTCTATATTTTATGAATAAAAACACATGTAATTTCAAACTGAATGAATACTCATTCATCATCCCTGCATTTAAAACTTGTTCGTTGAATCTTACTTATTTTTATTATGTCCATTTGATCATCACATGATAATTTAAATCTTAAATTTGATGTTTGTTGACTCTTACTTATTTTTTTCTTTTTTTGTTTCGAGAATTCAATCAAAAAGTTGTAATATACTAACCAAAAGGTGGAATTTGGAAATAATTTTGTTTTATTTTTTCCTTTTATTTTATTCAAAAATAGAGTGGAATAGCTAATTAATGTCATTTGTCACCAATCAATAAAAAAATTAAAAAAAAATGTAATAAAATTACCCATCAAATATGATATGTGAAAAATTGGATGAAGTAATGATGACATTTCTAAGTTATTACAACAAAGGCACATTCCATTTGTCTGAGGATGTGACAGTATTCATCAACCCATCAATAATGGTAAAGGAAACAAGACTTAAAAAATGAGGTGAATCCCTCTTGACGTAAAAAATCAAGGCCCCTCCCATTCACTTAAATATTAGAGGGAAGTATGCTAGATAATCCAAAGGGATCCCTACTAACTCGGTCGATGATTCTATGGTGTGAGTATTGTATAAATCTATTACCAAATTTTTTTGGAAGACTACCAAAAGTTTGAGGTAGGATACAGGGGGGTCATCGATATTATGTATCAAATGGTTTGGTAGATTGAGAAATTCAACTGGCTTGAGTTTTTAGTCTCTTAACTCATCAAAAATATTGAGAAATTCATCAATGGCATGTCATAGGCATTCCAATACTAGTTCTTAGTATTACTCATCATTTTCACATAATGGAAGTTTCTTGAATATATTATAGTACCTAATGATAATTTATGGCCAACGACCACCTTCACCAACATTGCATAGACCAAGATAGGTTAATATTATGAGAATTTGTTCTAGTTTAATACATTGTGTGTATAGGTGCAAGGTCTCATTATTTTTCACCCATGTGTGCCCAAAGACATTGTAAAATACTTGGGATAAAATGTAGCTATTATGAAGCTAAATGATGGAATTCAAATCAGAGTCCATGAGTTTCCCAAGGAAATAATCACTTAGTTTCCCTTTCTTATCACCATGTTGGATACATAGGTATAAGTCCGATGATAGAAAGTCCTAGATATCAAATCAATTCAACCATTATGATCTAATCCTTTGGTTGCACAACAACCATTTCCATAATAGCTTTTGATGCATTCATAAGTCAAAGTGCATGCACCTCCATATAAAAAATAACATCCCCATCAGAGACTGTTAAGGGGGAAATAAATGTGCCAAAATAGAGGACAATTCCACCTCCTCCACCAAAGAGAAAGATTCATAAAACCAACCCCTAGTTCAGTGACAGAAATGTGCCAAAAATTAATAAAAAATATGACTCACACAGCTTGGCATCATCGATGAATAATTTTACAAGTCTATGTTTGAAGATGTAGGCATGGAGCTATATGAGGAGGAAGAGTAATTTTATTTTTCTTTTCAAAAGTAATGCACAGTTGTAAATTGATTTAAAACATCGAAATAATTATAATGGTTTATATACCCACACCTCTAACTTCAATCATAGTCGACACTAAAATGAAGCAATAAGAGAGAAAACACATAATGAAAGCCATCTTCCAAGGCACAATGGGTGAAGAATCATCTATGGGAAAAGTCATATAGCCAAAACCAGAGGCAACAAAATGATTAAAAAAAAAAAAACCCTCAAAATATGCATGTGTGAAAACCCACATCACACGTAATATCAAATATGTTTCCCTCCATTTCCAAATGCATGGGCTCATTTTTTATACCAAAAGTGTTGGAGGAGCTTGAGTCCAATGGAGAAAAAAATATGGAGTAACAACCCACTATGACAGTCTACACCTATAAGTGCTTAAAGAAGGCTTTTTTACCACCTAACCATACTAAGGAACCAATAAGCTAACACATATTGGTGACATATTATGCCTCTCTTTCCCCTCATTATTCACTAGATCATCCATCTCCATGTCCATATTCTACCACTCATGCATAGGAATATCAAGCAAATGAACACCAATAACTAGGGAAACCAAATAAATAGGAGGTTACCATAATAAAACAAGAAGTTGCATAGGTCAAAACAATGTAAGAGAAGGTGCATAAGGAAGTAGAAAAGAAGTCATTGAAGGATGAGAAGAGGAAGAAGAAAGAAGTTGTTATGTAGGAAAATAAGAAGGAAAAAGAAGAGAAACATAATAAACAAGAAGATTAAGTTTTATAAAAGAACAAACAAAAATAATAAACTATGAAAAACACATAAGTAGATACAGAAGTATAAGAGGTGCAATAAGAAAAGGCTGAGGCTGATGCAACATCTAATGCAAGGTAAGAATAAAATAAAAAGGCCTTACAAAAGTAAGAAGAAGCAAGTAAAAAAGGGCTGAGAATCAAGCTATCAATGATGTTGTTCAGAAGGTAGATGAAGTAGCTAAGGCATAGGTAGAGGTGGATCCTACATCTAAGGAGGAGGAAGAGTGAAATAAGAAGGATGAATTCTCAAGCTAGCTGCAAATAGAGTAGGCCAAGCATGTGCACACAATCGAAGTGCAAAAAACATATAACATCTTGAAAGTCTCCATATCAATCTTGAGAGGCACACAATAAGAATACTCAAAACATAGGCCAATATACACTCAGTGGCTATGAAATGTTCCAACACCATCGACATGGAGGATAACATTCACACTCCATGTGGTATAGATTTGACACCACCCAAGAATGGAAAAAATGGTGACTTGTTCACTCATTATGGTGACAATATCACATGAACC
This sequence comes from Torreya grandis, assembly GCA_037957365.1. NCBI lineage: Eukaryota > Viridiplantae > Streptophyta > Pinopsida > Cupressales > Taxaceae > Torreya > Torreya grandis. The sequence continues at coordinate 1,787,581 of JARHVA010003658.1, read as the reverse complement.
ATCACATGATGTGACCATGTTTTCTATGGCAAAGTAGATTTAGGGAGCTATGGTGTTCCATGAATCAATCTCATAAAATCCATATGAATTAGAATAGGACACAACCCATGTTAAACAAGACAATGCATAAATCCATAATTACCTCAATAAGGCTAGGAAAATCATTGATGATATATGACCTATACTAGTCATTCAATCCTTCGATGACCAATTCATGTATGAGGAGAATAAAACCATAGATATTTTATTCTAGCATACAAAAGACTAGCTCATTATGTAGAAGCTACAATAGCTTTGAACCCAAGGTCAAAATTTGAAGGCAAAAATAGAGGCTATTTTTGAGCTCCTCGAGAATACAAGCAAGTTTTGGACACTACTACACTCCAAACTCAACACATAGCCAAAATCATGCTTGACTAGAAATAACATCCATATAACACATGGAATGAAGCCAAACTAAATTTCACCAGGGTTGATCATGACAAAGTAGTAATGGGGGAATATTCAACTACATTTGAGTAGTTGGATGTTGCAATCAAGGTGTCTCTTGATTCAAGATATAATGTGAGGGAGAAGATATAAACATATAAAAATGAGATGATACACAATATATTTTTTGTCATTTAGAGGTAGAAGCATGATGACAGACTGGAGTAGCTAGTATTATAAATTCAATAGAAAGTATTGCATATTAGGACCACACTTAAAATGATAATGGATGAATACATCCATAATATAATGGTGTGTAAATATGCACTATGCACTATGATAAATATGGTATGGGATTCTCTCATCAATTGAAAGGTATTCAAGAAGGACTTGTCCCATATGGATAATTGTATCGAAAAATCATTGAGTCCAAATTCTTCCCACCAGGCCAACTCTAGTAAGAGATCCCACAAATGAAAGCTACTAAAGTCACGCATCCAAACATCCATTCATAGAAAATGGCTCTAATGATAGATTATACTAGTGTAACTTCATCAACAACTACTCCAACAACACCACCTTTGTATCCTATTTTAGTTCTGGTAGCACAATCTATGCTTTCACCTTCTCTCTAGGCATTGTGAGGTCAAAATTTTGAAGATTTTTGTGTTTTTTTTAAGGAAGGCCTTAAGCATTAATAGTGGGGCCAGGATGGTTGAAAGATGAAAACTTGCTAGTTTTGCCAATATATTAAAAACCCAAAATAGTTGTAGATTGGTACACTAATTAGTTGAAAACCCACAAGGGAAGCTAAGTAGTGTGTAAGAGGTGAAAACTGGTAAACAACACATTGAGTAGTTACCGTAAGTAATATTTTTAGACCAACCCTTTAGCATAATAAATTCCACTAGCTCCAACACAAGACACATTTTTTGTGACTTTGTCTCAGGAAAATACAATTGTTTAAGTCTAGGAAAGTGTTGGTAGTAGACGTTGGATTGTAAAATCAAAGTGGAGATGCATGACAAATGTGAAATGTATATCAGTTTGTATAATATATATATTTTTGTATGTATTTGGATTATCCATGCATCCCAAAAGAATATATAATAAAAAAAATACCCCTTTGATTTAGAAAGGGAAAGATAGAATTTAAAGGGAAAAAGCATCACAATTTCTATATATTATAGTGATCAATTGTAAAATAAAAGAGTTACAAAATATTGAGATTAATATAGAGATATGATGTTGGGTTTTTTGAATGTCTTTTCTTACTTGTTTCGTGTGTAGTGTATAATAAATTTTTCTTATGTCTATTTAATTACATAACATAAACTACCAATCTATATAATTCAATTATGTGTTTTCTTAATAAACATACATGTACTTCTAAACTGAATGAATACTCATTCATCATCACTACATTTTTAACTTGTAGATTACTACACACAAAAACACACATTACCATGTTTTGATGGGTTTTCAAGAAATCTCTACTAAAAAAAGGAATTTTAAAAATCCATTAGGGTCAAACAAGCCTGGGACCAAATCAAGTCTATCAAGTCAGCTCAAGCAAGGATCACCTTCTTTCCTGACATCTTATTTGATTTTCTAGACCACTATAAATTAGTGTTTCAAGCTCAGGAGGAAACAATAGAAAAGACCCAAGCTATGTAGGAATGCATTTGTGTGGTTCCGTGTAATCTAAATCCTATATACCAGTGACTTTGTGAGGCACCTTTGAGTCTCCATGAATTCATAGAGGCTCTTTACTTAATGAGTAATGATAAGGATTCTAGTCTTGATGACTTTCCTTGTAAATTTTACAAAGCCACATGGGAATTCGTTAGGCCCAATATGTTTCAAGTTTACAAAGAAGCCCTAAAAAATAAATATTTGGGTGCCATAATTAATCAAGGAAATATTATATTAATACTTAAATCTGATGATCTATTACTCATTACCAGTTGGTGGCCTATTATTTTTTTAAAATTTTCATATAAGATCCTTGCTAAAGCTTTTTCTAACCACCTCCATCTTATCCTTCTTGCTATTGTTAGACCAAAGTAAACATGATTGATTAAAGGTAGATATATTCTTGACAACCTTATTATTGTCTAAGAAGCTATGGAATGGACTAGAGCTTGACATTAGAGAACCATTTCCTCAAATTGGATTTTGAAAAATATTATGATAGAATTGAATGGTCTTTTATCTTAGCTATGTTAAAGGCTCTTAGTTTTGACTAGTTATTTATCTCAACAATCCAATATTTGTTGGAAGATGCTTCTACCTACCTCAATATTAATTATCTCAAATCTAACAATAGTTGCCTCCAATGATCCACTCTTTATGTTTTCCCTCTTACTCTAACTTTGTATGTTCTTCCTACAGAAGACTTAGGATATCTTATGTCCTATAGAGATAAGAGAACTTTTCTTATGGGTATTTTTTTACTTGACCAATATTCTCAACTCATAAATGGTCACTTTTCTAATGATAATTTCCTCACCCTTGAAGAGCAGGAAAAAACGTTCTCAAAAGTCATGAAGTGTCTTGATATTTTTTGTCCAGCCTGTGGGTCTAGTTTTCAATGGAGTAAATATCAATTTTTCAGATAAAGAATGATTCATCTACCTAAGTGATTTATCCATTTCAAGTGTAAATGGATTGTTATAGGATAATAATTTAAGTTTATAGGCATCCCCTTTGCATTTGATAGTTATCTTATAGAGCTTTGGCAATATGTCATTAACTGCGTTGAGAATAAGGTTAAATACTAAGTTACCAAATCTCTCTCCTAAGCAAGGAGATTCCAAGTTTACACCAAAATATTGGTGGCTATCCATGTTTATTATTCTTCCTACTCTGATCCCTCTAAGGATTCCTATGATAAGTTGTCCAAAATTCTCATGGACTTTGTCTAGTCTAATGCCAAACAAATGAGGGGATTTCCTTGTGTTGCTTTGGACATCTGGGTTCTCCCTTGTAATAAATGAGTTATGTAAATTATTGATATTTACAAGCAAATCAAAACCTTGTGTACCAAATTGGTTGTTAGAACCATTAAAGGCAATCAATACTATAAAATATTACTAAGACATTGTATATCTTATGGATCTCCTATGGCAAACCTAGTTGGAAAAATATTGGCTTCCAATCATAATTGAAGGTTATTTTATGGCCAAAATCATATGAAAGGATTTCAAAGCCATCAATCCCAATTTGAAATGGATTAGTGATGGTTTTTGCACTGGTTTATCTTTTAATGATCATAATATATGTAGTCTCCTATTATGACCAATAAATTTTTTATGTTGGCTGAGTTCCCTGGGATCAAATCTCTAAGGCTCTTCAACAAAGGAATTCATACCATTTGAGGCATAGTCCCTACTAGGTATTGCACACCATGGTCATATTTGAAATCATAATTTTATTTGAATAATGTAGACTTACTTCTATTTTTTGCATTTAGGAGCTTATTCCAGATGTAATGGTAGACAATCTTGGCTTGCAACCACCACACTCATGGTAGAAGGATTGGAGGTGAAATTATGACACCCATTTTAAAATACTATTCCCCAATACTCCTCTATCAAGTTATGAGTCGCTTCTCTTTTGCTCTCAGCAATCTCAATAGGTGATGGGTCTTAATTCCTCCCTAAGACATGACTTGACTGGCTTGACCAAATTTAGATAACTTGTCTTGAGTGCAATTTGGTCCACTTCTTCTAGTTCTTAGTTTACCAAGGTATTCTTCTCAAAGAGCATCTCTCCCACATTAGAATTACTCAACCTAAATGCCTCCCCCCTTTAAGTGCTTAGAGTCCTTCATACATCTCTTCTAGTTTTGAGCTAGAGTTTAATCTACCTGGAAATAGATTCCTAGCCTCTTTAAAATATATCACCATGAGCCTTTCTCTTAGCTCCTTGTATTATTTGGGGATTTGGCCAACTGGCCTACTACTATTGATTTTTATGGAACATTTTTAGAGTTGTGATTCTATTCCAACTATAAAAGGATAGAAATAATGATTTCCTTAACAATGTTAAATAATCTTATCTCTTTTGTATTAGTGATAATTTTTTTGTTATATCTTCATCTTGTATGCAAATTCAAGTCCAAATTGAGAAAGTTTCCATCGAGGTTCATAATTTGTACGAGCTGATGGATCACTAGGGAATGTTCCACCCTAGGGTCTACCACCACCATTTCCCAGTAGGAATACATGTCACTCTTCTAGTCATAACCATTTTCCCCCTCTCTTCCCATAAGGGGATGGAGTGCCACTGCGTGGAAAAATGATACAGTGCCCTCCTGATGGGATTCTCTTGTTGGGACTGCTACTTAGACTTATCCCACTAATAGATGGGTGATATATATGACTTTGGATCCCATAGATGGCTAGGTGGAATCGAATCCTCTTGTAAAGCCTTCAGCGTAGACTAATATGCTACCCTAGGATGATCCTCCACCTCTTCCCTCAGGTGCTATAGCCTATGCTTAATTATCTTATGGGTTATAATTTTGAGGGATTTTTCCTGATGTAATATGATTTTAAGTCCCGTATCTTGTTTGACTTTATTTCTTATTTTTGTGTTGTATTTTGAGCCAACGTTTTATCCTCTGACGTGAAGTCTGAACCATGAATACCAACTAACTACGATGCTATATAATCTTTTGTACTTTTATTATTTTTGATAATAAAATTATACTAAGCATTCCAATAATAAATTTATTAACATATTGAACTTTGAGATTGAATTAAATTATATAATATCATAGGGTAAAGTTGTTTAAAAATTTAAACATGCATTGATAGATATTGGTTACGAGAACATAATTTTATTGCAAAGCATAATGATCAAAGTCTAACCATTTAAAACATAGAGCATGTTGAAAGAGGATTTTGGATACATCATGTGAAGATGGAAACCTCTTTACACAATGTATCAAATACAATTTTTTTGAAGTCTTTATATATATCATGAGTTGTAAAAGGATAAAATTTCTATTTTTTTTATGTATATATATCAATGGTATTAATAAGGTTTTTTTTAAATATTAGAATAATTGGTATATCATTTGATGGATAGTTGTATGAATTTTTTCAATTGAAAAACTAGAAATTATATAGATATCAACTTTTCTACTTATGTTTTGGATTATATATAGCATATTACAATTGATAAGTAAGCATACACTTAAATTTGAGTATTCTTTCTACTAAACAATTATGATAAGGGGATATCTAATCCATCAAAATCACCTAAGAAATAATTCTAACCCTATTTATTTGACTCTCTATGTCAAATATTTAAAAGGATTTATACCTTAATAGAGGGTATAATAAATCATCATTCTCCTTAATCAAACTACAACCCTTTTCATAAATATATGGATGTTAATTTTAAAATTAACTTAAAAAAATACCAATCATAATAACTTAACTTAGACGATGATATATTTAATTCATTCAATAAACATATATAAAATATTATATCTTGATTTAATTGTGATATTAAAGAATATTAAATGCATCTCCCACTAATTTTATTTGAATATGAATAGAATTTACGTTCAAGTTTAGAATAGATAATGTTTTCATGGTAGTATTGTTTTTTTTTAATTTAATATTTTATTTTTAAATCTATATATATATATATATATATATATATAAATATATATAAATAAGATATTTTATCATTTTCAATTTTCAATTTTATTTTTTTTATTATTTAAAAAATCAAACCATTAAAAATATCTTAAAGTTTAAATTAATTATTTAAAAAAAAATCCCCCACAAGGTGTACATGGATTGAATAACATTACAAAATCTATTTTAGTGACTTGTGTTTATGTAACAAATATTGTTGTAAAGTATATTTATTATAATTTATAAGGTATGTAATTAATTATTTATAGATTTATTATTTTTTTTTTTACTAAATTTCATAACCATAAAAAAATAAAAAGGGTTATGAGGTTAGAACATTGTTTTATATATATATATATATATATATATATATATATATATATATATATATATATATATATATATGATTTAGTTGAAGTGTGATTTTAATTTGGTATGATTTGATTTTTGACGTGTGATTTTTCATCAGTTTTTTTTATATAATTAGTAATGTATTATTATTTTAATATTAATAGAAGTGTGTTTTTCAAATAAAAAAATATATCTTTACAATAGTTTCCAAAAGGTAATAAGATTTCTATTCTACATTATTTTGTTAATAAATTATTTATTACTATAATGTTGTTTATAAATATGTTTACTTTGATTTTTAACATTCATTTGATCGTCATGTGATAATTTCAATCTTAAATTTGATATCTATTAATTTTTATTTTTATTTTTATTTGGACAATTCAATCACAAAATTGTAATATATTAATAAATTAAAATTAAAATCAATTATTTTCTTTACTTTTCTAAAACAATAAAATGGAATAATTAAATTAATATTATTTATCAATAATCAATAAAAATTTAAAATAAAATATAATAAAATTAATTAATATGTAAAATATATATATTAAAAACTTAAAATTAATATATCTTAACATATTTCAAATAAATACATTGAAGTATATATATTACTTAAAAACAATAACTATATATTTATGGAAATAAACCCTATATTAAACTTATATATAAATAAGCTTCTTACAAAATGCTTAAAAAATGTATTTAACTGGTTTTCAATGTCTTTATGGTGTTTGGTTAGGAGGAGAATGCCTAAAGCATACAATAGTAGGTATAATCCAAATGAAATTATGTCTCCCACCGCCCATAATAATAATAATAGTAATCCATCGTTAATAATTACTCATTACGAATTTGGTTGAGTAAGCAGCAGACATCATGCTCTCGATGGAGGAATTCCTCTCAATTTCAATGTCATAGAGAAATGATTATAGTTAATTTTGTATAACGAAACTATTTTCCATTCAATTAAATGCAAATAGCAATAACTCAGATACCTTAGTTGTGTGCCAAGCAAGTTAAGTTTTTTTTAATGGCACTGATGGAATTGGACTGTTTGGAAGAATCATCTCCAGACTTAAAAGATGGATTGACGTAAAATTTGGAATATATTTACGTTTACTTATATATTTCAAAATCAGATTTTATAAAGTTTATGATCAATCATGAGGATGTAAGAAGTTAATGGTGAAAGGTGATTCATATATTTTTATAATTAATATAGTAAATGGAAGAAGAATCTCCAAACTTAAATATGGATTGGCATAAAATTCAGAATATATTTTTATGATGTGGGGTAAAATGTCGTTTTTTGTGCGTTTTGTCTACTTATTATAATCATAATTTACAAAATTTATGATCAATTATAATATGAGATAAAGTGTCTCTTTTCTTTTGTTTTACCTATTTTCCATAATCTCAATTTACAAAGTTTTTGATATATCATAAAAATGTAAGAAAATAATGGTAAAAAGTGATTCTTAAATTTTTATAATTAATATAATAAATAGAAGAATAATCTTTAAATTTAAATATGGATTAACATAAAATTTAGATATTTATATTCATGTGATATGGGTTAACGTGTCACTTTTATTTTATTTTATTTTATTTATTTTCCATAATCATAATTTACAAAATCTATGCTCAATCATAATGATATAAGAAATTTTTATAATTAATATAATAGATGACAAGATTTAATGTATATATATATATATATATATATATATATATATATATATATATATATATATATATATACTAACTAATGTAGTCTTCAAATCTAAAAGCATGCAAAAAAAATTAACCAATCCTCTCTTAATGCTTAACATATTATAGATTTTATAAAAATATATAAATAAAAAAAAGATGTAGAAATAAATGACAAGATTTAATGTGTATATACACATTAACTAGTGTAAGTTTCAAATCTAAAAACATGCAGAAAATTAAGCAGTCCTCTCTTAATACCTTATATATTTTATAAGAATATATGAATAAAAGAAAGATGTAGAAATGAAATGTATTATAAAATCACTGCCTTTCTTCTTTACTTAATGATTATATATTTAACAATTATAAAATATCAACTATAGCTTCTTTAGAAAGCTTTTAACTTATATTATCTAGTCTCATTTTGTCTTTGCATCAGAGCCCTTACCAATTCATGATGTGATGTTAGTGGTGACTACATTCACCATAATGGTAAGAGGGTTTATTTAATTACATTGTGATCATTATATAGTGGTAAGTTCTAGTTCTATTTGTTAGTATGTTGGTTGCAATGAGAGGTTGAGTCATTTCAACAAGAAAAAATTATGCACATGTGTATGTGTATGTATGTATATATATGTGTATAACAATCTTTATGATATTTAGTTAAATGATTTGGAAAATATTTTAGATAATGAAATGTATATCTACTTTATATCTATTACATAACATTCCACACCTTCTATATAAAAATTCTCAATATATATTTTTTTAAATATTTATTTAATTCTTTAATGAATTGAGATAGTATGTTCTGTGTTATTAAAACAAACTGTGAAAAAGACATCTATTATTCAATAAAGTTAAGAAAGCATCTTCTAAATGAGTACTCCTTTCACAAACTATATTTTAAGTTGTAATAGACATGTAATTAGGGATTTATTTTGAACCCTCTCACACATTACATGGATTCACTTCTTCAACGAATGGATGGGTTTTTGAATAGGTGTTGTACATCCTTTTAATTTTGGTTTAAGAAATGAGAAAGGAATCTTAGTTTCTCTGGAAGCACTCATAATGAAGTAAGATAATCATTATGCCTTAAAGTTTAAGTTGAAATGTTTGGATTTATAAACCGAAGGTTTGTTTGAGAAACCTATATTTTTTTTGGGTGGTTTTTGATATATCAATTTAAAAAAATTAAACTAATAATAATATAGTAGAAATTTTGCCAATATTTTATTTAGAACAAGAATTTTCAGATTTTATATAAATAAGTGATGTATTTAATTTTTTTAATGTTAATGTAGTTTTGAATCTAGATAAATAAAAAATAGGTTGAAAGATGATTCTGGAACAGTCATAAGATTCTATCTCTAATGCTTTTGGCTCTTTGGATAGTAACGTCAGTTTCAGATGATTGTGTCGATGTTACTATCTTGGTTCAATGCTAGTATTTTATATAAATTATTTTTTGAAACATAATGCAACCACCTAAATCATTTTGGGTTTTGTTTCACCTTCACTTTGGTACATTCAAATTTTGATCATAGATAGTCACTTATTGTGAAATATTAAAACCCTAGTATTCCACCTATAGTGACCTTGGAGGGAATTGGGTTAGTGGGCACACATTGTTAAGTTGTCCTAAGGACCCCTCTATTTATGGGCACTACCTACATAGCCAAGACTCAAAAGAAAGCCTAAGACACATGTAGTTCTCTCCTATGTGTTGGCTTGTGTGTGAATCATATATAATGTGCAAAGTAAGCACAATAACAACTTAGTTTGTAACTTGAAAAATCAAGATCTTAGGATGATCTTTAAATATTTTGGACCTATAGATGTATAGTCTTTATGACTAGTATGAAAATAGGAATAAATAGGGAAACTTTTGATCAATTGAATGTTATTTTGAATACTATTTTATCTTTTTTAAGTATTCATAGGTGTATAATTAATGAGGTTTGATATTATATTTATATCAATCCATTTGGAATATAACTCGCATTAAATCACTTAGGTTGACCATTAGGATACATTTTATTTATAAATTGGATGATTTTAGGGCACTGGACAGTTGTGTCGGGACATGATAGTAATGTCAATGATATTGTCTATCCTAGACATTAGTGTATATGGAGCATGAAATTAGGTATAGGTTAAACTTTCAAAGATGAAAGATAAGTACATTTAAAGCATTCTGGGAAAGATAGATGACCTGGGTCATCGACATAAGATTGGTAAGACTAAGAGGTATAGGCCAAGGGGTATAAAAATAGAGTGTGGATGCGAGACTTATAGAAGTGGAAAAAGGTAGATAACTGAGAGGAATAACCAAGGCCTTATTTTGTCAAGTGTACAAGACTAAGGTGTTATATAATCATAAAATATCATTTATATTCCCTCTCTTTAATACAACAATGAAATTACTAGTTTAAAGGAAAAGAATGTATACTTGGGTGTGTATGTAAACCTTAAATTTGCATGTGACCAGCTTGAGTATTTTTGATGATGATTGACCTATAACCAAGAGAATGCTATAGTATAAAATTAGTCAATATAATATGGGTTTAAAATACTTAAAATAGATTTGAATTTAAAGAACAAGGTTTAGGAGTACACATGTGTGTTAATGTAACTGCCTTGCCTATTATCAAGTCATTTTGAAAATGATGTATCATTATAAGGCTCTAAAAATGAGATTAGTATAAATATAAATAAACATTTAAAGTGCACATATCCAAGGAGATAAAGAGACAATGGAAGGCACATGCCCTCCAAATTTAGAGCAAAAGTGAGTTGTCACATGGCAATTGAGATTAGATAAACCATGAAACCCAATGATACTTATAACCTGGTACCCCCAATATATGTGGAAAAATATGAAAACTAAAATAAATACTAATGTGGAGGACATATTTCCAAAACATTCCCTAACTATAAATTAGAGATGTTGAATACTAAATAGGTGTGAAGAACATGCTTCCAAATCATGCCCCACTAAATCTGGGAGTTGATATAAGTACCATATACTGAATGAATATAGAGAACATGCTTCCAAAGCATGCCCCAACTGAATCTAGAAATGGATATAAGTACCATATACTGAATGAATGTGGATAACATGCTTTTAAAGCATTCCCCCACTGAATCTGGAAACTAATATACGTAGCATTTACCAAATGAGTGTGGAGAACATGTCCCCGTTGAATCTAGAATTTTTTTCAAATGTGGATAACATGTATATATGACATGGCCCCACTAGCATTCCCCCTTTTTAGGTGAGCGAAAGATAATAACTGCTAGTTAACTCACCTCAAAAGGTTAAGATAATTATATAATCTATGGATGTAACCATCTAGCATATAAAAAGGAACGTGTCTAGGTAAATGTATCATTGAAGCACATAGAACTAATGTGATCACATGTAGACTTAAGGTGCATGATAAATATCATGTAAACATATATATATGTTAATAGTACAAACTCAATAAGTAAACAAACACACACACAAGAGCACTCAAAATCAAGTCAAAAAATAATGATCCAAGGAGACCACAAACAAGGGGTATGTTCAAATGTTGCACATTTGAAGGGACCTGACATAGTCAAATGTCTATAAATGCAAGAATGACATATTTAAATGTCCACATAATAAAAAATGACATGAAAATATTAATTAAATCATACATAGGTGTAAGGGTTTCAAGAAAAGGAGTGTATTCAAATGCTCAAACAAGGAATACAATAGCAAGACACTCAAAAAAGTACTTAAAGTAAAACATATGTAGCCAACATAAACATGTAATAGTATCCCATGTATCAAATGTGTTAGGAAAATTAATTTCAAGTGTATATAATATCAATTACCCTATGTAAGATATAATCATGGATAATAAGCATGTGTATAGACACTAGAAAACTATACACGATGTTTCTAGATATCAAAACACCCATAGAACAGATCATTACCCAACATTTGATCATGACCCTAAGTCAGGTTAGCTAACTAGCTAAACCAACTCACTAACCTACCCTTTTCACCCCACTAGACCATCAACCCTCGACTGCTGACGATCACCCTGATCGTCAATGATCAAGTCCCCACCACCTGAACACTCAAACTTGGTCTGTGTGTGAACCCAAACACATCATAATTTAAGTCATGCAGTGAGTTAACACATCAAGAATTAAATTTGTGTAATTATTTTCACCCCTTCTATAACTTACACCTCCATCTATGTTTCCTATAAAAGAGAGGAGCAGGAGCTGAAAAAAGGATCCAAGCACCTAGGAATTTTAGCAATCAAGCTATCAACCAGCAGTCATCAAGTGCTTCTAGTATTAAGAACTTCTTTGCAAGTCTTCCTGTCAGCAAGTCAACAACTACAAGAGAGACTTGAACCTCTTTAAAATTTATTCCTTAAGTAAAATTACTATTACTCTACCAAAATCACTTTAAGATTAGCTACCAATTATCACATAACTAGTTAAATATATTTCTAGTTTTTTAAGTTCTAGTTATTTAATTTTTGACCCAGAACCTTCTACATCATACCTTTTGACCTCTCATCCCTAACCAGACTTCCAGCCATTTTCTGACCCCTTATGCAATCTAAACTAGACTCTTTTCTAAAACACCCTTAGATTTTGTAGTAATCATTGATGGTCACCTTCAACCACCAATAGTCACCCAACCACCAAAGGTCACCTTAACCATTGATGGTCACCCTAACCACCGATGGTCACAGTGGTAGAAAATAACAAGTTATTTCCACTAGCTTACCCTCAACCAAAATTCCACTTTTATCCTTTTGCCTATTCATAGATACTTCGCCTAATTTTTTGAACCTAAATTGACCTATTTAGCATTAGTATTGACCCACTTATTACTATAATTAGTCTATTTCCTTTATCAAGCATTTATTTATTCTTGCATTCCCTTTCAGTCTTTTCTATCATTTGATGCAAGTACTTCATCTTTATTTCTTTCAACTTAACTATTCGAAGAGAGTGGATTGACAACCTCCTAATAAGCTCATGCTTCTGGGATATAGATCATGCTAGGCAATCCACCTTGTTATCCATCTAACAACCCATTTGCATTAGTGATTTATAATCTATGGGAAATTCTTCTGAAGATAAATAAGAGCTCTTTGCAATCATCTGGATCATGCATTCATAAATAAACATATTATTCTACCATACATATATTTAGTTTATTACTTCTTCTTTAACTATAAAATAAACTAAAATTGAGAGAAACATTTTGGCACACTTGGTGGGACCTAATAGCATCTAGGTGCCTTCTTCTTCTTTATTCTATGCTCATATAAAGAAGTCAAAATTTATTTTGGATATAAAATAAACCTTTCATACATTTATTGCCTATATGTTTAGCTCATTTAGTTAAATTAAAAGCAAAGTAATCAATTGTAACTTCACTTCTTTATCACACACCATACCAAACCAATTAAACTAATCAAAACATCTTAACAATTGACATAAGGCATGACTAGGGTTTCATCTCCTAGTGGATCACCTTCACGCTTTGGATATCTTACTTTGAAGTCATTACTAAGAAGAGAAACCAAAACTCAACTCTCTGGTTGAGTCTAAACTTTGGAAATCAATATATATTGGTTAAGCACCCAACATTGTTATCATTGTGGTGTGTGAAGTGAGGGGGCAGGCCTCAATAGCAAACCACATATTGATTTCCAACATAGATCCTTTTTAGATCCTTAAACACTTGAAACCAACCATAGACATCTTTTCTAGTACCTATTCTACAAACCAAGTTCTTCTTCACACTTTCCAACTAAAGCATAAGCCAAAAGTGAGATAAAAGGTACCCTAAGATTTTAAAATGCATTTTAGTGTATGTTTTGATTACCTTGAGATATTTTTATTTTGTTTGATTTATGTTTAAGTTATGAGCTTTCCTTTGTTCCTTTCTATTTCTCATGTGGTTTTTACTAGACAACAGTTGAGAAATCAAACCAACTAGGAACCACCTTCCTCTTCTTCTTCCTCCATGGAGTATACCTTGGATGTCGAGGGTTCTCCCCATCCTTCTACCATCCCTACCATACCTTGGATAGTGGCCCAAGGTGATGTAAGTTTCCCCACATTCCTTGATAACAACCTTATGGCCCTCCAACATTACCTCAACACCCTATCTTATTGTACCCCTACTTCAGTTCCTCCCATAGATCCACCTTATGGGATGCCTCCCCATATTATGGGAGATACCTTTGTTTCTACTACCTATACCCAACCTATGATCACTCAAAAATATTCTTCTACTAATAACCCATCCACTACCTCCACCCAAACTCAATCAAATAACCCAACTAATAACCAAACACCCATACACTAACCAACAACACCTCCAACATAGAGGCAACCTCACCTCTTGTTACCCATACTCCACCCACTATGGGGATACCATCTATCCATATTGAAATTATTCCCCCTATCATTACCAACCCACTAATCTCCACCCCACTTTAAAATGTGGTGATTTATATACCTTCTAACCTTCCACCTATCAATACTAGAGTTACCACTCACCCTAACCAACTAACCCATCCATACCTCCAACCCAATCCATATCAATTCCCTAATATATCAATTTGATCATACATCTGAATCAACCCACATCAACTCCATAACAAATACCCATGACACCCTACCCACGCTCTATTCCTAATCCACAATGATACATAGCTCCATCCTCCACCCAACCTCTTATGCCCATTAACCCATATGTGGCATCATCCTAACCCTCAATGACCACATACTAACATGTGGAATCTTCTCAACCTTCTACTAGTTATCCATATATTGCATCCACCCAACCTCAACAAAACTTACCATACAATTATAGAACTCCTCAACCCCAAATAGATTTGGTCAAAATACTTATGGATAAAATGACCCACGTAGAGTCATCTATCTCTAGGGCTCACAACCTCTTATCTTGTGATTAAATATATAATGAACATATTCACCCATCCATACCTATCCAACCTTACACTCCTCAATAGGAAATGCCCAAATTCTCTAAGTTATAGAGTAAGTAATACCCCCAACAACACCTAAGAGTGTTTTGACATTCTTGCTACTTGATTGCTTAGGATTATGATTTTCTCCTTTGTACCTTTCCTATAGCTTTATCTGGACCAACATTAGATTGGTATAATTCTCTCACTAAGCACTCCATCTTTTTCTTTTCCCAACTCTTCCAAATAGTTTTAAACCACTTCTTGATCAATATATCTATGAATATCTCCATCACTAACATCTACTTCACCTGGCAATTTGATGATGAATCAATTAGTGATTTCATAGCTCGATGGAGAGGTCTTATCAACCAGATCTCTTTATTTTTGCCCCAACCTGATTTGATTTAAATTTTGTCTCAGTGTTGTGCTAAACACATTTCCCCTACTCTACAAGTTCAAACCTTTAGAACCTTTGATTAGGCTTTCACTATGGCACGTAAACTAGAAATTAGAGACATCGATGAGGGGAAGTTAAAACTAAGAAATAAAAAATATAGCTTCAAATCTAACAACCCTTCCCCATCCAAAACCACCAACCAATATAACCACCCTAACACCAAACCAAAGGCAACTGTAAACATGGTTATCAACCAACCCAGCTAAACTAACTCCTTTAACTCCTCCAATCAACAAACCCATAATCAAAACTGGGCTACCCAAAATAATACACTCTATTAGGGGAATCGCATGCTTTATCTTTGGAAAATTTTATCAAAGCCAACATCATACAACCTCCCCCCGTTATTCTCCTCAAAAAAATTATACTTCTTGCCCTAAGCCCAGTTGGTACAATGAGAATGATCTATGTGCTTTCCACCATGTCATTAGAAATGACATTAGTAGGTGTAACACCTTCAAAAATATTTTCCAAAACTTAATTAATAAAGGATAAATTGCATTGGATAATCCCAATACACCCCAAAATCAGTCACTTGACATTTTATAGCAACCTTTTCCTAAACCCCTTCTACCAACCACAATGACAAAAACCCAGAATCATCTCATGCTCGTGAGGTAATTATTAGTGAACCTATCATTAAGGAAAATAATTCCTTAACTATCTCTTCCTCCAATCCACTTATTGAAGTGGTGGAATCACCCTCTATTCCTTTGGATACCCAAACAAATGAAGCAACCACCTCCTTTTATTCACTTGATGAGATAATAGACTTACCCACCTCTCCTTTGATATAAATAACACAGGAGGAAACCATTGTCATCACACCTTCCTCCCCCATCATGGAATCACCTACTCTCTCTTTGGAAATCATTCCATAAGGAGAGATCACCTTATTTACTCCTTCCATGCAAGAAACATCCTCACAAATCTTGGAATCTTTCATCAAGGACAAAGATGAATTAACCATTTCCTTACCTCAACCTATGGTCCTAATCTTTGAATTTGATGCCCAAAGAACCAAACCAATTTACAAACCCTTCTTTAGACTAGACCAAAACCTAAAATTCTCTTCTCAACCCAATATGGATCAAGCCACTTTTTGGCACCGTCTTGGGATCCCCTATCAAAATAAGCATGAACCTTCAAACTCACCTTCATCCACCCCATCTTCAACCACACCTATAATTAAACCTACAATCACCTCAACCCCTTCATCAAACAACTCTCCTTCAAAAATTGTGGAAGAACCATCCAAACCATCTCCATCCAAAATTATCAAATCACCTTACACCTCTTTAACCAAACCTATCTTGAACCTAGGGATACTTCCTACTCCTAGCCTTATCCACCCATCTTTGAATTTGGACTTAACCCCATCTATTCCACCAGAGGAAACCTAAAACAAATTAATCAAGAAGGTGGAACCACCCAAAATCCCACATAAAACTAGAACCATACCACCCCCTTCCCTCTTACCATCTATCTTGGGACCCCATCCTTCTTCCATCCTAGGAGTTCATCCTTCTATCAATAAGGTGAACCCTCCCAAAAATACCCAAACTAAACTTCATCATTTTATTTTACCTTTACCTACCCCCTCCAAAACATCAAACTCCCCATAATTTTTATCCAAACTATCTACCTCTACCTACCCACCTATCTCCAAACGTTCGTCATCTCAATCATCCACCTCCAAATATTTCACCTTTAAACCTTCTACCTCAAAACCAACTAACACCAAACAATCCCAATCAAACCCACCTACTAAAACCATTCTACGACCCACAACTTTCATGGTGAATCCTACTCCTAAGAAGGTTCCCACCCCAAAAACCAACAACCCATCACCCATAACACTTTCGATTGAATATTATTAAAAAAAAT
The DNA here is from genome assembly GCA_037957365.1 of Torreya grandis. Taxonomy (NCBI): domain Eukaryota; kingdom Viridiplantae; phylum Streptophyta; class Pinopsida; order Cupressales; family Taxaceae; genus Torreya; species Torreya grandis. Next base: position 1,770,071 of record JARHVA010003658.1, on the reverse strand, counting down.
TAAAAAGGTTGTTACAAACTTAATCCTTAAGCCTACCACCTATCAAACCCTTTAACCCTTCAAGTCCTAAACCATCTTGGTTCAATGATAGTTTAATTTTCTCATACCATAGGACACCTAAACACAACATAGATAACTGCAAAGCTCTCCAAGTATTTGTCCATAACCTATGGGATGATGACGATCTATTATTAGATGAACCTATCTTAATCCCATCATCAATCCAACCACTAAACCAACCTATCCAACACTTACCTGCTCCCCCACTCTCATCCAAGAGTGAGGAGGAATCTACGTAGCCTTTTAGCTCAATACCTCCACTCATTCATACTATCCATATGATCACCCAATCTCAAGCCTAACAAAAGGATAAGGGAAAGGCAAAAATTTCCATTCCATGGACATATCATTCCACACCTTAACAATCTAACTATACTCAAGCACCTTCACCCTCACCTTCACTAAAAGCCAAAATATCCATTTTGGGTGCCTCTCTCTCTAACCCTTTTGAATCTAGCCAACAAATAGTTTTGAAATAACTTCACCAAACACTAGTGAAAATGAGCCTATATGAACTGATAAAGACCTCACCCTATCACTAGCAATCATTGAGAGAGGCCTTACAATCTATATAGGTCCAACCCGAAGACCATCAATCTCTTGAAGCTTTTATCAAATCCCTTCAACTTTCTACCCTTGTCACATTTAAGGATTCAAAAATACCTTATGTCCATCTTGAAGATCCAGACCCTCCCCTATTCATCACTGTATACATCAGTCAAACCCACATCAAAAGGGTGATTATTGATGAGGGATCTAGTATTAATATTATCTCCTCTCATGCTTATGACCAACTCTAGCTGCCAAAAAATATCATGTCAAAAACCTCAGTGGTCCTATGTTCCTTTAAAGATACTATGGCCACAACCTTGGGGACAATCATCCTCCACATCTACTTAGGACCTTACATGCTTCCAGAGCTCTTCTACATCATATAATGTGATTTTCAATATAACATCTGACTTGGACACCCTTGGATCCACATCATGAGTTGTGTCCCATCCACCTTGCATCAATGTGTCAAGATCAAACATGAGGGTCAAGTCATCACCATGCAAGCTGACCCTAATCCTTTCACATCTTGCAACATGACATATCAACCCAAAAACTTTATTCTTTCTCTCTCATCCACCTCACCACCAACCAACAACAACTCCACCCATACCATCGATGAAGCTTAAACTAGCTCATTTATCCCTTCTTCTTAGATCCCCATAGAGGACCCCTTGGAACCTAAGTTTTAATGTCTCTCATTGGGAGAGTATCATCATTTGGCCTTGAATACCCTGCCTAATCCTCAAGAGTATGGGAATCTTGACCATAATCTTGGTTATGATCCCATTTTCATAACCATCATTCCTTTCAAGCTATCCAACCACCAAACCAATTTTGTCTATGGAGGACTCAATTGTCTATTTCTCACCTCCTCCACCACCTTTTCTACCTAACCATATACCTTTGATTTTTCCTATTTGGACAAATTGGAATATCCTAAATTTTACCTTCATAGGTGTGTCATAAATGGATTCATCCTTGGCCATTATGAACATGGACCCCATGAGTTACCTTTGATCAAAACCCATAAACCTCATGAGATATTTAGCCTTGGATTCATCCCACCAAAAGAACCCATTGATTTACCCAAACCAATCGCCACTATTGAGGAAGACATTCCATCCTCACCAACCCCATCTCTTTCAAATTATAAGGATTTCAAAACCATCCCTTCTAAATTTATTTTAGTCAATACCATTAGTTTAGGCCCTCTAACCTATCAAAAGGGTGGCCAAACTAAAATGTTTCCTCTGATTCATCCTAAAATGGTAGAAAATAATTCTCCTACCATCCAAACCATCCAACATCAAGATTATACTTCCATTCTCTCTTATCTTGGTGCATGGGATTATTCTATCCATAAATCCCTTCCTCCTAAAAACCAAACCATGTTGAATGAATCCACTATCAATGTCAACCTCGGTACTTAGGATAACCCCCGCATTATAAAGATTGGTCAATCCTTAGATTCCTCATAGCAACATGATTACCCTTCCTTCCTTCATGACCAAATCATATAATTTACTTGGTCTTATTAGGATATGACTAGAATCCACCCTTCCATAGCTCTCCACAACATCATCATCCATCTTGATGTTAAGCCAGTTAGGCAAAAGCTTCACAAGGTGCATCTTCATATCATCCTTCTTGTCAAATAAGAGCTTCAATTCCTCTTATCTATCAAATTCATCCAAACCAATGAATATCCCCATTGGGTTTCCAATATCATTCACATGACCAAACCCATAGGGGGACTTCACCTCTATGTTGACTATCATGATCTCAACCTTGCTTGTCCAAAAGATGACTTTGCTTTGTCTAGAATCAACCAAATTTTTGATCTTATAGTTGGCCATAAGATGTTATCTCTCATGGATGGTTTATTAGGATATAATTAGATCTTAATTTCCCCTACGGATTATCATAAGACTTATCTCATCACCCCATGGGGAACCCTTTGCTATTAGGGCATGGAATTGGGTCTGAAGAATGATAGAGCAACTTAGTAGCATAGGATGACCTACATCTTCCATGATCTCATCCACAAAATAATAGAGGACTATGTAGATGATCTCATTGGTAAATGTAAGTATCACAAGGATCATCTAAAAGTTCTCAAAATCATCTTTGAATGACTAATCCATTTCCATGTCTAACTCAACCCCAAAAAATGTGTTTTTGGGGTCTTATATTGAAAGCTTCTTGACTTTATCATCTCTCTTAGAGGAATCAAAGTAGACCTTGCCAAATTTAGAGTGATCCTTAACATGCCATCTCTAAACCACCTTAAGAAACTATATAGCGTCTAAGGGAAGTTCCACTCCATCCATCGCTTCATATCTCAATTATCGGATAAATGTCAACCCTGTAACCATCTTCTCAAGAAAGATACATCTTTTAAGTGGACTAAGGAATACCAACAAGCCTTTAATTCACTCAAAGAGTACCTTCTCTTTCCACCCATTCTTACCGGTCCTAAATAGGACCATTCCTTAGGGGCAATTCCCACTCACCGTGATCAACAAAATAGAGAAAAAACTATCTACTATATAAGTCAAACACTAATAGAGTGTGAGACTCAGTACACCCATATCAAGAATCTTTGCCTTGCATTAGTATTTTTAGCTTTCAAACTTCATAATTACCTCCTTAATCACAAAACATATGTCATTACCAATATAGACCCATTCGAGTACATGCACTCTAAACCATACCGAAATTAGTGTATGGCTAAGTGGCTCATGCTCCTAGCATAGTTTGACCTTGAGTTCCTCTAGTAGAAGTTGATGAAATGGAAAGTCATTACTAATTAATTGGCTAAATCTCCTTTTCCAGATAACCAACCACTTCCTCTTGCATTTCTAGATGAATACATAACAACTCTTTTTCAAGAGGATGTCACCTACCAAATGACCATGTTCTTCGATGGCTCAAAGTGCCAACACAATGGGGGTGCTAGAGTTATTCTCATTCCCCTCGATGGTAAACCTCTTCCTCTTTCTTTCAAACTTGATTTCAAGTGTACCAATAATATTTTTAAGTATGAATCCCTAGTAATAGGTCTCTAGACTTCTCTAGCCTTGGGATTTAATATGATCAATGTCTTTTAAAATTCCTAACTTGTGGTCAACCATGTCAATGGATCCTACCAATGTAAGAATGATGTCTTTCAATAGTACACATAGCTAGTAGATGTACTCTTAACAACATTTTATCATTACCTTATTTTTTAAATACAATAGCTTCCCTTGCTTCCTATATCCCATCTTAGGCTTCCAAGTCTAAGCTATCTATCATCATTCATCATTTTATCATACCCTCTTATATCCAATCTGACCTCCCTACCATTTTTAGTGTGGATGAATCTCCATTATATATTTGGTACTAACAAACATTTGATTACCTCAACCTCAACATCATTCCTCCCAACGTCTATAGGAATGCCTAAAGAGCCTTTGTTCAATGTACCTCTCATTATACCATTCGAGGGGGAATCCTTTATAAATGTGGTTTTGAGAGCCTCCTTCTTTGTTGCCTTTGCAGTCATGAAGCTTCCCATGCTATCAAGGAAATGCATGATGGGATCTGTGGGGGAAACTTTAGTGGTTTATATCTCACTAAACATATCCTTCACCTCGGATACTATTGGCCCACCCTCAACCAAGACTATTTTGATTATGTAAAAAAATGTGTTAAATGTCAACAACATGCAAATTTACATCACATGCCAGCCCATGGCCTTCAAGTATCCAAAGACTTTTAGCCCTTCTCATAATGGGGACTCAATTTCATTAGGGAAATCAATCCTCATTCTTCATAGTGGCATCACTCCATCATCACCACCACAGAGTGTTTTACCAAGTGGGTAGAGGATATTCCTCTCATCTCAACCAAATTAAAAAATATTTTTGACTTCATCAATCATCATATCATTTGTCATTTTGGTGTTCCCCATAAGATCATCACCGATAATGGTAAATATTTCAAAAACAAAAAGTATAAGGTCTTTGTGACACATTTGGCATCAATTTAAGCTTTTCCTCACCTTATCATCCAAAAGTAAATGGACAGGCAGAAGCCTCTAACAAAATCCTCAATAATATGTTAACTAAAATGGTCAATGCTTTGGGTCAATATTGGCACTTGCACATCCCCTTCACTTTGTGGGCCTATCAGACTAGCATTCAAACCTCTATGGGTGCTACCCTGTTCATAGTGGCATCACTCCATCATCACCACCACCGAGTATTTTACCAAGTGGGTAGAGGATATTCTTCTCATCTCAACCAGATTAGAAAATATTTTTGACTTAATCAATCATCATATCATCTGTCATTTCAGTGTTCCCCATAAGATCATCACTGATAATGGTAAATATTTCAAAAACAAAAAAGTATAAGGTCTTTGTGACACATTTGGCATCAAGTTATGATTTTCGTCACCTTATAATCCAAAATCAAATGGACAGGCAAAATCCTCTAACAAAATCCTCAATAATATGTTAACTAAAATGGTTAATGCTTTGGGTCAAAATTGGCACTTGTACATCCCCTTCACTTTGTGGGCCTATCGCACTAGCATTTGAACCTCTATGGGTGCTACCCTTTTTTATCTAGTCTTCAAAGCAGAGGTGGTTTTGCCTCTCAAAGTCTTGATTCCCTTTCTTCACATATCCCTAAAAGACATCATTTCTAAAAATGACTATCATCAAGAGCATCTAACATGACTTGAACTACTTGATAAATGCCACCTAGTTTCACTTAAACATCTTCATGTATATCAAGAGTGAGCCAAACATGCCTATAAGAAGCACCTGAAAGAATAAGAATTCAACATCAAAGACCTCATCTTGAAGGAAAATAAACATGTGACCAATATGGAGAAAAACAAGTGACATAAATTTGCTTTTTATTGGCTTAAACCCTACATAATAACCCATAAGTATAGATCAAGAATTTATCATTTATCCTCTCTTGAAGGCAAACCAAAACCTAAGCCTCTCAATGCTTTGCATCTACATCCTTTCTTTTGTTAAACAAATATCAAACTCACCTTTTATCTAACTTAAACTCATCACTTGGTTTATAATATTTACATCTTCCTCACACCTCTATCCCATCCCTTTGAAGACAACCAATCACAACATAGAACCATGTGATTAACCATCACAATCATAACATAATCCTAAATATGGGTATCATGGCTCTACCCATGGTATGGTTCTCATGAATACTTTTCATCCTAATCAGATGGAATCACATGGTCATTATCTCTCAAAACCACCCCTTCCACCTATTATTAACTTCTTGTGCTCTGGGTTCTACCCTCACAAAGGTAAACCTATAAGCCTATATAGACTTTTCCATGTCTAACCTAACATAAAAATAATTTGGGATACCAAAATATCACTTGGGTCAAATATCTCTAGCATGCAAACTGCTCCCTTGAAGGACAACTACCCAAAATCTAAATTGTTTAAAAAAATATACTACTCCCTTGAAGGACAGTTACCAAAATGAACAAATCCAAACTTAGACCAATCCCTTGAAGGATGGCTAAGTAAAATTTATCAAAGCAATAATTTGAAGTTTCCCACATTGATCAGCTTCACAAACCTATCAAAACAAAGCAACAAAGGACCCTATATTAAAATCAAGAATAATTTATCCCAAAAAATCTATAATCAACTTTCATGTATAGCATCAGTAGACTTCTTGCATCGATCAATATATACCTTGCATTAAAATATGGACTTATCTATTATGGTTCTTAGGTCTCCTATAGAAGGGGCAAACCAACCCTCATGAAGGTTACACTACCCTTCACATCACCTATCACCCATCTCCCCTTTGTACCATCTACAAAATTAAGGGATTCAAAGCTTACTTGACATAATGTGATTAAGATACCATTTTATCAACCAACGCATGCTAATGTGAAGCATTCAAAAGGATTATGTTTCTTAAGTCAATCTAACTTCAGCTTTATTTTTTATTTGACAACAAAGAATCATGATGTCCTTTCCTCATCCTCTCATAATTGGTTCATGTAGTCACATAGACGTATGTCTTATGATTTTCATCTCTTTTCCCACATCTAGTTTTTCTATCTAACTTACTTTATGTGCTATCATAAAAAACATAAACATAATCAAAACATCATAATCATATATAAAACAATAACCATTTATCATAAACATCATAACCATAGCCAAAACATCATAACATCACCTCCATAATCATAAACCACATCACATATCCATGAAAATAACCATAATCAAAACATCATAACCATATATGGAATAATAACCATAATCATAAACATCATAACCATGGATAAACAAAGCACCACATTTTCATAATCATGTATAACCATTTATCATAAACATCATCCATAATCATCACATGCCTAAGTTAATAAGTCTACATCTCATAAGCATAATTATATTAAACCATAAACACCACAACCATGAACCATGAACCATAAAATCACATTTGTTTATCATCATCACACCATATACATCATGTCTCATCAAAATAAAATAGTACATGTAATAATGTGCATCTCTCTCTCTCAAAACATATATATCTCATTACATCGAATCATAAGCCCGTATCGAAATCATATACACCTATACATATCATATCATAACCTATGTTCTTAGGGCACTAATGCCATTTGGTGCCTACCCCTGTGAGGTGCCTATCTATCCAGCTGAAGATGTGGCCCACTGACCTAGTGTCAGCACACTGGTACCACCTACCAAGCTAGCTCTATACTCACCCCATCGAAGCTCTATTGGGTAGTGTGTGAATAATATTGACTCATAATACCATAACTCATGTATAATGGCTATGTATCTCTTCACATATAAGGTCACTACTAGACCTATTGGTGCTACTCTTGCTCCTCTAGTTTGTCTTAGAGCATCTCACTCCTAGGTGACCTGGTCTAGTGTAGCCCTTGCCTGGTCCCTCTCACCCATCACAGTGGAAACTTGACCCTTTAATGTCATAACTTGGCCCTATAATGTAGCCACCTACCCATATAAAGCTATAATCTATGCCTATACAATGTCTAACACCACTCTTGCATGTCCATCAAGGCCCCCTCCATATACCTGTACCTATGTATCCCCACCAGCTGGATCCACATCCATGGGTTACTTGTCCCCATCATCCCATCCAAAATATTCCACTATATAGAGCACTTGATACCATGCCATGTATTTATCAACATATCATGCATCATCAATATCTGCTCTAGTTATTAGCTCCTCATAATCAAGAATCATCTACACTAGTTATGGCTTTGGAAGAAAAATCTTGGCATTTTCCCACCTATACCTTAAGAATGGACCTAAAATCCCCTATATCAAGACAAACTACCTATAAACCCTATCAAAAGGGATGAGCTTAGTCTCACCCTCTCTCCTCCTAAAATCCACCTATATCTCTACATCGATAAAATATGTCAAGTATAGTGGGCCCACCTCAAAAATATAACATACGGATTCCAAACCACATCTCTAACCACCAAGGAATTCAATGCCCCTCTAAACTAATCAATGTCTTGTACGCCTCCTCTAGGTCTTGTAAGTGCATAATTACTCCTCCATTGTATAAAGTCCACCCTAAATTCCATTTGGGTGTATCCCTCCCATGACATCCCTATTAGCAAAAGAACCCAGATGTGCTCATAGGCCCAACAATGTAGCACGTATCCCACACTGATGTCATATCTCTTATGATCTTTAAACCCCCACAACTCCTTATATATCTAAAATAATATCATATATGCCTAACCAAAAATTATGTGACCCAGTAACATCTCCACCAAAACTCCCAACAACAAATAGGTAAAATTCCCATTTCTTGAATCTAGAACCACAAAGTAGGAGATCACCATCATCATCATCATCAATCTCCTATCATCTCTAGTCCTCTAATATAAAGGTTCATAGCTAAACCCACTAACATGCCACTTGATGAAGGTCTGATCCTCACCATAATAATCTCTATGTGATCATCTCTCTCATCCCTCTCAATATGATATATCAGCTCCCCCCAAATTGATAGTCATGTGATCTTATGTACATCCTCTAACAAGATAGTCATCTCGCCAATCGATAGGAGAAAAGTGTTCATAGTTAGATCCCATCTCTCAATGAGGGCCATGATCATTACCACATCTCATGGCATGTATTAGTAGTGCATCATCATGTTGAGGCTAACCTCCTTTATATACACCTAGTCATCATCCATCATCCCTTAATGGATCTTCACAAAGATATGAGGAATCTGATCTTGCATCTGGATCTGATCCTATGATTTCAAAGTAAAAAATAGAAAACATACTTAGTTTTCTATTAACTAATTTTCCCATGGACTTCACCCCCTTTTTACCTCATTTATCCTATATTAAAACACTTACCTAAATTTGAAATATATCCACCTCTTTTTTCAACCTACCTTCCCACCCAAGCTACCCTTAACATTCTAAATGCTAAAACACATTCCACCTCAACTTTTGCCTTAACCTTTTAGTAAAAACCCTTCACCATTTGGTCAATCATAGATGGTCATTGTGATATTTGATTTTCGATGGTCAACTATGACCATCAACGATCAGGTATGACTGTCGATGATTATTATGTGTGACCATCGATGGAAAAAAATAACCATACCCTAGCCATAACCCACATCACTACCCATATATAATCAACTAATTACCCTAACTTTGTCCTCCACCCTACCCCCAACCTACCTACCCTCCCAATTTTAATTCACTTACAAATTTTATTAATAACAACACAAAACCTAAAATTAGGTCAAAACCCAAACCCCTCCCCCAAACCAATCACAAATTAACAAAATTCAACCACAATGACCAAATAAAACTAATCTATCAATTTATGGTAGGCCCTACCTCATTCATCAACCATCATTGAGGAGGAATCATAGTTTCATCTACTTGGCCATGTCCCTATTTGCCCTGCATCTGTAGTCCCACACTCTAGTCAACTCAACATAAATCTCACAATCAATAATTGACCCCACCTCATCAACACTCTTGTACAAAATACCAAAGTCACAAACACACAAGAGTCAAGAAATTCAAAAGTAAAAGGTGAAAATGAATATCCTTTTTCACTTTTTATCCTCCACATTTTTAGGGTTTCCCCCCGACCATCAATGATTAGAGTGACTACCAACAATCGATTTTAAGACCCCTAATTGTTGATGATCAGGATATCCACATTTTCAAAATTTGGGCACCTACATACTCTAGTGCCTACTTTTAGAGAATAACTTCTCCACATACCCATCCAACCATATCCACCTTGATGTTGGTGATTTTGTCCAAAACTATCACATATTTTGTGATGACCTTGCCTTGGTCCTTTTGATCACACTAACCAACCTTGCCATGTTGAAAATTTGAATTTGCACCACCTAGTACACACTAAACTATTTGTGTTTTTTCTAGGAACACTTCCAACCTTAGATACCTACAAAAACATTAACCCTATCTAAAAGACTTGATAGGACTAACATGATCACTATGCCTAACACTATGGCTTGATTACCCTATGACCAGTCCTTCTAGAACCAAACTTTTATTTTTACCAACCATGACAACTTAATCTATGCATGATCTTGGATATCATACTTAGTCATATTTTATGTGCATGTTTGTGCTTCAAATTCCCAGTCACCATTATCACCAACCTCATGACCAACCATCAACCACTTATCAAACCCACACCCAATTCTGTTTCACCTCATCAACTCCTATTTTGAGGGGAAACACCTCCTTCCATGCTCAAGGCAACCAAACCTTCACCCACAATCCATTTTTTATTTTACAGCTTGTTGACACAAACTGCATAACAAAAAGGGGGAAAATGTAGACACTATAAAATTGCACATGATGCTTCTAGATGTTGAAACACCCCTATATTGAACCATTACCTAGACTTTGACCATGACCCTAAGTCAAGTTAGCTAGCTAGCTAAACCAACTTACTGACCTACCCTTTTCACCCTACTGGACCTTCGACCCTCAACCACTAATGGTCATCATGATCACTAACAGTCACCCTGACTGCCAATGATTAGGTCCCCACCACCTAAACACTCAAACTTGATTTATGTGCAAACCCAAACACATCATAATTTTATTCATGCAGCAAGCTAACACATCAAGAATTAAATTTGTGCAATGATTTTCACCCCTTCTAGAACATACACCTCCATCTCTTTTACCTATAAAAGAGAGGAGTAGGAGTTGAAAAAAGGATCTAGGTATCCAATAATTTTAACAATCAAGCTATCAACCAGTAGTCATTAGGATATTCTAGCATCAAGAACTTCTTTGTAGGTCTTCCCATCATCAAGTCAACAACTACAATAGAGACCTAAACCTATGCCAAATTTATTCCACAAGCAAAAGTATTGTTACTCTATAAAAATCACTCTAGGATTAGCTACCAATTATAAAACAACTAGTTAAGTATATTTTTGGTTTTTCAAGTTATGATTATTTAGTTTCTAGCCTAGAACCTTTCACATCATATCTTCTAACCTGTCATCCCTAACCAAACTTCTAGCCATTTACTGACCCCTTTTATAACCTAAACTAGACTCTTTTCTGAAACACCTTCAGAATATACAACAATCACTGATGGTCACCTTCAACCACTGATGGTCACCCAACCATTGATGCTCACCTTAACTGTTGATGGTCACCCTGACCGCTGATGGTCACTTTGGTAGGAAATAACAACAAGCTATTTCCACTAGCTTACCCTCAACCAAATTCCACTTTCTATCATTCTACCTATTCAAGGAGACCTCGCCTAATTTTCTAAACCTAAATTGACCTATTTAGCATTAGTATTAACTTGCTTATTGCTATAATTAGTCTATTTCCTTTATCATGCATTTATTTATTCTTGCATTCCCTTTTGATCTTTTCTATCATTTGATGCAGGTACTTTTCTTTCAACTTAACTATTCTAAGAGGGTGAATTGATAGCATCTTAGTAATATCATGCTTATTGGATCTAACTCATGCTAAGGAATCCACCTTGTTATCCATCTAACAACCCCTTTGCATTAGTGCTTTATTATCTATAGGTCATTTTTCCTAAGATAAAGAGGAGCTCTTCATAATCATCTAGATCACATGTGCACAAATAAACAAGTTCTTCTACCATACCCATATTTAGTTTCTTACTTCTTCTTTAACTAGAAAATAAATTGAAATTGAGAGAAACAATGTGTAAGTACATATGTAAGTTCAAACATGATAATGTAAAGTGATCATTGAATCATATATTCTATTTGTATCAAGACCAAAGAATTGGATGCCCCTAATGTCCTTATGACATGAGTAGAAGGAAATCCCAACACCCAATATAGGAATGTATCATGAGTCTATGTATGCCTGGATTGCACTCAAGTAGAAGTGTGATACATATGTGTATGTAGGAATAACTTAGTATACCATCTATTAACATTGAACTAACACATATATGTCAAGGAGCCAATAGAACATGTAAGTACTAAATGTTTGTTTTGGAGTTTTGAATGTTTTTTTGTTGTATTTTTGGAATTTTTGCTTACATGATATATTTACACAAGTGCATAATGTTCATTGAGACTTTTAACAGCTTTATTTCAAGTGTAACAAGGTGGTATACACATTTTCCTAACATTTTTATAACTATAAATGGACCCAACCAATTTGGTTTGAAATTTCATTGTTTTTCCTTTTTTCATTTGTATTCTTTTGATTTTATTTTATTACTAGATCACCCACATTAAATTCATGTGGCCCACCCTTTTTGTTGTATGCTAATTTTAGATGATCTTCTTGATAAATATGCATTGGCCTTGGGCCAATAGGCTAATGATCTAAAGTTTGAAAAAAAAATCATCAATGCCAGTTTTTAGGGCCAAACTTATACCTCTCAGCTACTAAATTTCAAGATTGGTATATTTCCTTCGAAATACTTTGGTTTCCCTCTCTTCATTAGTAAAGCTAAATACTCAATTTGGGACAATCTTCTCAATGCTCTTAAAGATAGGCTATTATCATGGAAAGGAAAATTATTAACCTTTATAGGGAGGATTACCCTTCTCAAATCCATGTTGAGTGATGTTGCCATCTACCTTATTTCCCTTCTTAGGCCTTTGACTAAAGTCATTAGTAACATCAATCAAATATGTCAAAATTTTCTTTGGCAAGGTAGTCAAGACCTAAAAAGGATTCAGTTAACCAGTTGGGATCAGGTTTGCCTTCCAAAGAAGGCTAGGGGTGCTGACATTAAGAAAATTGAGCTTTAGAATTTGGCATTAGGATCTAAATTGATTTGGAACTTCTATGAGGATCTAAATGCTCTTTGCATCAGAATTATTCGATCTAAATATATGGGATTTGAATATCCCTCGGATATCTTAATTTTTAGGAATACTCCATTTGGCTCTCATATTTGGAATTTCATGTTATATTATTGATCATTAATCACTAACCATATGTCTTGGTTGATCAATAATGGTAGAAAGGCTAATTTCTAGGAGGATCCTTGGAATTGTCACAATCTTTTGTAGGAATTGGATGGGTTGGATGATGTGTAAATAATATTAAAATGGGCTTGGGGAGATAGAGTTTGTGATTACATGGATCGGAATGCACATGGTTTTTTTATTCATGGAAAATGGAGGATCCTCAAGGGGATGCAGATTCCCAATGATACAAAGGCTCTTGCTTGAGTATATTCTTTGAAAATGGATTTTTTTTCTCAACTTCAAGGAGAACTCAGTATTTTGGACTAGTTCCAAATATGACTCTTATAAATTTAGTCTTTATTACTTGATCACTTTAGAATCTGAAGATGGATGTACAATATCTAATTTTCTTTGATGGAATCAAAAAAGCCTTCCCAAAGTAGGTGATTTTATTGTTTGGATATTCAACACAAGATTTGAACTCAAGATTGCATGCGAAGGATGGGATGGATGGGCCCATCTAGGTATGTTTTGTGTTTGTCCAAGGAATAATTATTTGACCATATTTTCCTTTTCTAACCCTTTACTTTAACTTGGTGGAGTTGGGTCCGACCTCAATCTATTAGGAATGTTTTTGAATATTAGAACCTAGAGAAGGATGTTAATATGCTAAAGGCACTTTGGTGGATTAGCCATACCATATTGATATGGCACATTTGAAAGGAAAAAAACATTAAACTCTTTTGTGAGAAGGTAATAGTTCTTCCTAATTTCATCTCCAAATTAGAATGTGTGATCTAAAAAATTATTATAGCTCATACCACCAAAAATCTTGTTAATATTTCTTACTGGGATTTGATGGTTAGACATTTATGGATACTTATTCAGCTACCTCCCATTTATGGGTAAAGATATTCCAGGCCATTGTGTCATCCCCAAAATGTGGCACAATGGCATCCTCCTCTGAGTGGTTTCTTCAAACTTAACTTTGATGGGGTGGCCCATGGCAATCTGGGGGCCTCTGGAGCTAGCTATTACTTACATGACTATTTGGGTTCCTTAATCTTTTTAGCTTTAGTCAACTTGTAAGATGACTCCAAAAATGAAGTCAAAGCCCAAGCCTTTGTTTTGGGTCTCAAAATATTTAGACAGTGCAACATTGAGAACTTGATTATCGAATGTGACTCTTTGGTCATTATGGATGTTATGAAAAATAGGAAGGTAAAATCTTGGAATTTTAATAACATTTTACTCTTGGCATGGCCTCTCATTGATGAATTGAATAATTGGTCTATTAACATTATTATAGAGAATAAAATAAAAAAGAAGACTGGCTTACAAATAAAGGCACTTATCAAGTTTAGGAATACATCATTGATAATGTTTATGATGTTTGGCCTAGATTAGATTTATTAGATCACATCTAATTCCCACTTGTTGGGGTTTTCTTTTCTAATACACTTTTCAGGCTAGGGTTTATTCCATAATTTTGGTGATTTTCAATAGATTTTTGTGGTTTTTCCTAATTTTTTATTCTATGATATTTTGAGTTCTTTCCTTCTTATTTTGGACTGGGATTTGGTCTTTCTTTGCTCCCTTTTATCTGTCATGGAAGCAATCAGAATGGTTTATGGTGAAGGTGCTTCAGAGCTTGGTGGCATTGTTTTTTGGTTATGTTTCCTCATGGGTTACCAATTGCAGGGTAACCTCCATTGGTGGTTCTTGGTCCTGCCTTCTAGTTCATTATTGTAGGGTTATTGCAGGAATAGTGGGAGAGGTTGAGGTTGGACATGTGGCATGGTCCACTAATCATAAGTATCTCATTGTGGGAGATGTTACAATTTTTTTGTTTCATTCTATGTTGGACTTCTTACATCCTTTTCTTCTAGTTTTAGACTACGTTCCTCTATATTACAACCTTATTTTGTGGGTTTTCAATCCTTGGATTTTGCTTCTTTTATCCTTCTTTATCTTTCGCAAATATTCGGCTGTCTTAGATTGTTGTATCACTAGTTAAGATGAGAACATTTTTCCTTTAAAATGTATTAAAAAAATAATTTAGTTTTTTGTTTTTAAATATTTTTACATTTAAAGAAAAGATATTTTATCATTTTTAATTTTCAATTTTTAAATTTTTTATTATTTAAAAAATCAAATCATCAATAATATCTTAAAGTTTAAATTAATTATTAAAAAAAATCTAACCCTTTTTAAGTTGTAGATGGATTGAATAACAATAATAAGTCCATTTTAGTAACTTGTGTTTATGTAACATATATTATTGTAAGGTATATTTATTATAATTTATATGGTATATAATTAATTATTTATAAATTTGTTTGATTTTTTTTTGTTTTGGAAAAAAATTATAATAAAAAAATATTAAAGGGGTTATGAGGTTAGAATATTGTTTTGATATATATATATATATATATATATATATATATATATATATATATATATAGTTAGAATTTAACTTTAGTTTGGTATGACTTAGTTTTTGGGGTGTGATTTTCTCATTCATCTTTTTATATGGTTAGTAATGTCCTATATATTTTTTATATTAATATTAGTGTGTTTTTCAATAAAAAAAATTACATCATCTTTACAATAGTTTCCAAAGGGTAATAAGATTTCTATTCTATATTATTTTATTAATAAATTTTTTACTACTGTAATGTTGTTTATAAATATATTCAATCTTTAGTGTAGGCTTTTTCCCACCTAGTGGTTTCACCTACATGTCTTTTTAGCTTACTTAGGTTAGTTAATTAAGTCATTAGGGGTCATTTACCTTTAAGTGGGTTATAATTGTGAGTTAAGAATTTACCTTTTTGGTGACCTAATCTCACCTTATATGTAATTTTTTTTCGTAAAGTGGCTAATGCAAACATTTATTTTGTGTAATTTTATTATTTTTGGAGCTCTCATTCTACCTCTAAAGGAATTTGACATTTATCGTGTGGCCACTATTCAGAGATCTAGGAAAAATCTATCATGGTACCAGAGATTTCCTGTTACCCTCATGTATTTGTCTCCTTTGGTAAGATCCTCCTGAATTCGCCTTGTTATTTTTTCATATTGTACGGCTACCATTTTTTACCTTGGAGGCATATTTTGAAAATTACCTCTAAACTCATGTCAAAAGGCCTTTGATGAAAAATATGTTTGCATATATTTTGTGGGTTTTTTGAGATCTAAAATGGTTTATTCTTAGTTTTCTGAGAAAGATCATGGATTTTCCAAAACATTTTTGTTACCATCAAATCATAATGGACACTGAGACTAAACCTACTCATGCTAGAGTGAAAATCAAATGGTTTAACCATTGTGATAAATTCCATGGACTACTATGTCTTTCTATCTCCCCATATCTACTCTTTCACATTAAATCTAACAAAACACCTAACAAAGTGTGGGCCTAGTTCACCAAGCTCTTTGGAATGCAAGATGTGATGAGAGAACATGAGCTAGAAAATGAGCTTATTAGATTGAGCCCAGATGACTTTGACACTCTTTAGGACTTCTTTACCAAGTTCAAACTTTTGATATTGCAGTTGAAATCACGTGGAATTGATAATAAATATGAACAAATTATTTTGTCAATACTCTCTAAATGGGGTCCTAAATATTATGTATTTGTGTCCACTTTTCATGCCACTAAGAGTGTTCTTCACACTGCCTGTAAAATTCCCTATTTAGATACCTTTGTTTATGACCTGATTCAGGAGCAAGATAAGTTGATACAGATGGGCATAGTGAAGTCATCTAAATCTTATGCATTGCTTGCTAAGAAAGATAAGGCTTCTAACAACAGAGAGAGAAAATAGAGCAAGAAATTTTTTGAGAAGGATGAAAATATTTCCACTTTCAAATCAAACTATGAGACCTCTTCTTTCAATCATAAGCCTAAGAAAGATTGCATCAAATGTGGGCATTTCTCAAGTAAGCATGATGAGAGTAAATGTTTGAAGAAATAAATTGACCACCTTACTAGTCTTCTTATTCAAAACAACATAGGTATTATAGATTCTATCAAAGCATCTTCATCAACCCATGAATCCACTAAGGCAAATGACTCTAGCAAAGAAAAGGAAAAAGAGAATAATAAGGGAAAATATTTAGTTACATTTGTGTCTCCAACTCCTCCTACATGGATCATTGACTCTGGTGCTTCACATCACATGGCCTCTTCATAGATTGAGTTCAGTGCCCTGGAACAATGTGACATGTCCTCTATACAACTAGGTGAAAACACTTCTAAAAAGGTTCTCGAGAGAGGGTCTATTATAGTGAGTGGTGTAACATTCAATAATGTTCTAAGTATGCCCTCACTCTCAACTAATCTCCTGTCAGTCTATCAAATCACTCACCTTGGTCTAGGCATGTGAGTTGAATTCACTCTAGATTTAGTGTACATCAGATAGTTGCATAGTGATAC